>JBBPBX010019128.1:0-21426 GCA_038048925.1 Garcialebias charrua
AAAAAATAAAACGGAACTTATGCTGTATTTCTTTGGAACAGTGCACAGAGGGGTACACCTATGACAAAGTCAAAGAGCAGTGCAGAGGTGAGAAATCTTTGTTGAGTCATGCTTATTTCCCCCTTTTGTTTATTTTAAACTATGAATTAAACTGAACAGAGGTTGCATTTATTTGAATAGTGTATACAGCATCACTAGGGTTGAAATAACACAAGTGTGTCCAAGTGTTTACTCGTTCAAATGTTAATTTTTAAAACAGTTTACTTTAGATCTCATATCAATTTATTCTGATTCACTAACATATATATTTTTTAACTTTACAAATGAGCCATAATTAATTTTGCCCACTCTGACAGGGTTCATTAACCTCTCACAACCAGCAAATACAAATAAAGACAGACAGAAGAAAGATTGTAACACTAGCTGGCACATTAATTTCATTTTGTCTCTCCGTCCTTGGTTTTGGGTCAGACATTGACGAATGTGAGCTGTTAGACAATGCCTGCAAAGGAGGGATGAAATGCATCAACAACTTTGGGGGATACCTCTGCCTCCCCAAGAACGCCATCATCTATGTCACAGTGGACAGGCCAGAGGAGGGGACGCAGCCTGACCACGCACCCCAAGCCCCCGTCGTCCAACCGAACCAGCCCCAGGTCTCGAGGATCCCTCAGCCCACCATTCGCTGTTCCCCAGGTTTTACTGCTGATGAGCAGAACTACTGCAGAGGTACGCTCAGCTACAGGATCATCATATGGTTAATAACTATTTAAATCATCTTAATCAAAATGATCATTTTGGATACCCAGACTTTCTTTTGTCTTATCCACAATCAACATTTCAGATATTTCCACCGTCGTCATTTAAAACGAGTCTTTTGGCTCCAAATAGTGTGTTCCTTGAACATGACCGGGCCTCTGAAGAAGAAACATGCACTTCATTTATCCATAGTCTTGCTTTCACTAGTTTCATTTTATATATTCAAATTGAAAATCTTATAAAAACAGAAATTATTATTATTACTAGAAACATCCAGTATTTTTATGACTTCTTAAATAAAAAATAATAAGCAACCATTGTATTACTCTTTGCAAAAATGTAATTTTTACCAATAGGGATGCTGTTGCTACCCAGTACCTGATATTTCATAAAGTAATTAGTTAGGAGTGTGGTTTTATTATTTGTCACAAAGGCTTTCCATATACTGTACTTCCCTTCTAAGGAAAATTAAAGTAGGAAAACCTAAAAAAATAAAATAAAAAAAAAGATTCTCCCCTTGCCCCTGCAGTTTTACATAATAAAAACATGCAGCCATGGCGGGAAGTGGCATTGACAAACTCCTTCATATGTTACTTAAAACTGCGTGAGGTGCCAGATTTTCTTCATGAACAGCAATTTAATTTGATTTCACACACACAAAAAAAAAAGAACCGCTGACCTTTGTGAGTAAGAATGAACTCTAAAACGTGGTTTTAGTTTGACTACAATGACAGCTGTGTGCTGCAGGATAAGGCCAAAATGTTAGCAGGGGGTATTTTCTTCTTTTTTTTTTTTTTTTTTTACATAATGCTTTGTTGCAGTGGTTCAGAGTCTGTGCTGCTGCCTAGAATAAAATGTCTTTTGAGGAGCTGCGTAGGTATTTGATAATTACTTGCTAACGACTGTAGAGCCTCAGTAAGTGGAGCTCCAAATGGGAAGCGTTCATCCATCTGTTTGACAGCAGCTAAACTTAAGCGTAGCTGCCAGATGTGTTGCAAGCTTCCCGGTCCTTCTCGCTGTGATGTCATGTTTTCTACACTCTTTGCTCGCTCGCAGCATGATGTTTTTGGCCAGGGTTCAGCTTCTGTCTGAAATTCTCCTTCTTTTGGGTGTTGTTCTGCTTCACGGGGGTGGAAACTTGAGCAGATGATTTTATAATATTTTGGCACGCTCTGTGCGCTATATGCAGCTTTTGCATGTACTGTACACTAAATGCTCCCTGGGCCTCGATGCGGCTGTGGTGTTGCTAGATGCACAGGCTTGAGTGGGTGTGAGCTCGTGTTTGAGCAAGATGCTTTGATCGTCTAAATCAGGGAGTGGTTGAACGGTTCATTCCTTGTCTCGCTGAAACACACTCGCACTGCTTTGTAGCATCAGAGCACTTTACACTCATCCTGGTTTGAGCGAGATCCGTGGGTAGCTCAATAAAGTAAGCAGGGCCGGCCCAAGCCTCCATGGGGCCCTAAGCGAAATTTGTTTGGGGCCCTCTATTTCTGTTAATAATGTAGATTACTGCAATAAACAGTCAGATGATCAGATCATTCACCCACCTAACATAAACTCATTGCAACTCTGACAGCCCTGTTTACATTATCCTATATGTATGTATCATCCAGTGCAGGGGCGTCAAACTCATTTCTATTGTGGGCCACATCAAGATCATGAATGTCCTCGAAAGGCGGGACATGGCAGAATGTTATTGATAAAACAACCTACTTTGTACAGGTAGTCCCCGACTTACGAGCAAGTTTCGTTCCTCCGAGTATCTCGTAAGACGAAAATCTCGTAAGTCCTTACAGACCTTTATATAACACAGGAGCCGACACTGAACACGTACATGTAGGTAATAATAATAATAATAATAATAAATTCAATTTATACCGCACTTTTCATTAATAAAAATCTCAAAGTGCTAATGAAGTTACCAAGCGCTTCGGCTATCCTAACACACCCTATAATAAAAAAAAGCAACTGTACTTTACAGGTACAGTACAAAACAGATAAATAAAAATATAATTTCTTACTTTGAGCTGATCAAGCTTGTCTCGTCTGTTTGCACGTCCGAGCACGTCGGAGCTCCATACATTCTGCTGCTCTAACGCGGTCCAAACTGTTTAGAGGAAGGACTGTTAGCTTGTTAAAGGACAACACCCACCATGTTTTCAAATTGCATCGCCATTAATATTTATTAGTTTATTTTAAAATAAAACAGGAGCGTTTATTTATATTGTAGAGAAATAAAGCTAAATGTGTTATTTCATGATTTATAGCAGATTTTAGCATGCAGCTCCGGGAAAATCTGCCCCTCTCCATATATGGGCATTGACATCACTGAAGTTTCCGCCTTGGAGTTATAGGCGGAGTTATAACAAGCATGCATCAACTTCTGACCAGAGAATACAACTAATAAAAACAATGTGTGGGACAAACGTCAGACTTTTACAAGTAGTCGTGTTGTGTCATTTTAATATTTCCTCAGTAATAATTGTACAACTGTCTGCTGATCAGCACAGCACCACCTTCCTCCGCTGCTCAGAGGAAGAAAAAAAAAGCGAAACATATTTAATATTCCCTTGTTAATAAATCTGCATGTTGATTAATCCCGCGGTCACTCACTGATGTCATATTCTGAGCGTGCACCCACTTTTTATTCTCTCCCCGTGACCTGACAGCCAGGTCGAGGAGTACAGAATTAAAAAGGCAGCCGCAGAGGAGCTCTGAGCAAGGCTGGATACGGAGCTGAGCCCTGAGTCGGCACCACGAAGGAACGCGGAGCCGGGAGAAGACACGCGGCTGGCTCCTCTCATGGGCAGAGTGAGAGCAGCAACAGTTTTAACTGCAGCGCGAAGGAACTTCAAAGGTGACCAGCAGAACGCAGCCGGGAGAAGACGCGCGGCTGGCTCCGAGGCAGCGGGCAGAGGAGTGAGTGAGAGCAACGTTTTAACCGCAGCGGTGTTCTAATAAATAAATAAATAAAAACGGAGCGCTGGTCCAGCTGTACACACAACTGCACCAGGAAATATTTAGAGATCACGCATCCACGTAGGACACGATCAACTGCAGTTCTCTCATAAACCTCCATGGCGAACTCACTCCTGCCTTTTTAGGGGGAGACTTCAATGACGTGATTTCACACTTCGGCAATCTTCGGCCGGGTTTCCGGATTCATCCGGGACTCGTTTTTTTTTTTTTTTACGCTCGCCTGGCCCAATTGCAAAAATGAAAATAGACATCATATTCTACTACAGTAATTGTCCAATATGGTGAATTGTTACTGTCATGGTGGGGGTTGTCCTTTAAGTCCATACATTTGAAGCCATAAAAGGAGTTTACTTTAATAAACTTACCGAAAGCCGTTTCTCCGCGGTGTTCGTTCATCCAAAACAAGCTGACCGCGTTAGCTGTTGTTAGCCACCGCCATTAGGCCTGCACTCATTAGCTCCGTGCTAACGAGTCCATCCATCCAAAAAAGGCTGTCGGAGCTGCTTCTCCACGTTAGCTGAATGTCCATCCAACATCTTAGGCTGCTAGGCGGACATCGAGGCGAGCTCCCGGCCGCCGGTTCGGTTTGGTTCTGGTGGGGGTCCGCTTAGCATTTAGCCTAGCCTTAGCTTAGCCGATGAGCTAATGTTGTCGCGCGGCGCTTTTTGGGAGCGATCGCGGAGGATCGCGGCTGTTGCTCCAGACCAGACACATCCACAAAGTTCACAGAGAGTTTCCAGCTCATTTATCTGTATGAGGCAACCTCTGATCGGACGCACGGTCCTAAAAAGCCAGCAGCTCCCGGCATGTCGGCCAGCTCCCGGGAGTCCCGGCATGTCGGCTTGGTAGCTCCGCTCGTTGCATGTCAGGCGGCGGGGCAGTGGGAGCAATCGCTCCGCGATCGCGGCTACTTCTCCAGGCCAGACACATCCACAAAGTTCACCGAGTGTTTCCAGCTAATTTATCCGTATGAGGCAACCTCTGATCGGACGCACGGTCCTCGAAAACCAGCTCCCGGGCGCAGATGGCCCCTTTCGCCGGCATGTCGGCTTGGTGTCACCGCCCGCTTAGGTCCGCTCATTATATGTCAGGCGGGGGGAATTTGGGAGCGATCGCTAATACAGTACAGAGTACACTAAAAATTGAAATAAAACATAAAAATAACAAGTATACTTTATTTATAAACCACAGCTGCAACAAAGTGCTGTACACATGAAATTAAGAACATTTAAACACAAAAAAAACCTTCTTTTTTTCTAATTTCATATTTTTATTAATTAAGATAATCTCGTGAAGTCGGATCCTCGTAAATCCAGATGCTCGTAAGTCGGGGACTACCTGTATTAACAAACTGGTAAAATATAACTTTCTCTGCATTCAATGACTACTTCTAAAAATTAAATATTTTATGTTTGAGTAATTTGGCATTATAAACATAAAAACTGATTTGATTTGACTAATAAAGTAATATTGAAGCACACAACTGTTATCTTGAAGTTCTGTCTCTGTAGAGTCACAGAAATGGTTATGGCGGGCCGGATTTGGCCCATGGGTCTTGAGTTTGACACATGTGATCTTGTGGTACTAAAAGTAAACAAACAAAAAAAATCACCAGTGTGCAATGTATTTTACAGCAAAAGTGTTGTCTGGTTTATTACCTTTGGTTTTAAAGAACTGCAACAGTAATGTTCAAAAGTAATTTTTAGTGCAAGATGAACAACAAACAACATAAAATAACCTAGATGCATAAAAATAAATTAAATTGTGCAAAAACAGACTAAATAAATTAAAATAACAAATATCAAGGAAATCCTTAAGATAAGATAAGATAGAACTTTATTGATCCCGCAGGAAATTGTTGTGCCAGAGTACTTTAAATAATGTAAATTAACAATTACTTGAAACCACATAAAATTGTTTAAAAAAATAAATTTAAAGCTGAATAATTAGTTCTTAAAACTATGTAAATGTATGCAATAAATCGCAAAAGCTCAACTTACAATATTAATTAGAATCATATTGAAATCATTACCAATTTTTTTAAAAAATTCCACTTAGGGGGCCCCCTAGTGGCCCCGGGGCCCTAAGCAGCCACTTAGTTCGCTTATGCCTTGGGCCGGCCCTGAACGTAAGGCAAAGTCCATTTGAATCCACATGCTCGGTTTGGATCTCCCCTTGCCAAAAGGCAGAGGCGTGGGCTAAAGCAGCCGAGTGGTGAGGTTGGTGGTCAAAAGAGCTACAGTGAACGAAACAAAGTTGATTTTACACCTGGGGCTCGGATATGTGCGAGCTGCTTTATGCATTTCTCTGTATTGGAACCCAATTAGGTTTTATTGGAGTGTAAAACGTGGCAGCAAAATCAGGTGAAGTTAGCACACGAGCAAGCTGGCGCTGGTGCGGCGCTGGCGTGCCATTTCAGGGGGGCTAAACAAAGATAGACTGTTGCTGTCAGCGTTATTGCTTTGGAGGACTACAGCTCTAACCGAACGGCGTCTCGTCTTGTTATGTGGGCTTATGTTTGCGCTGGAGACCGATATAATCTTTGTTTACACCAGTCTCCGGTTTCTCTGTCATTACCTTCAGCTCACTACAACGAGCCAATTGTTCTTGGACGCGGGGTTATCGTCTCTTTGTTTTTCATGCCACGCTGCTTTTTCTGCGTGGCTACGTACATTGCTAGGGAAGGGATTCCCATTAACTTTCAATGGGGGGGGGGGGACCTCAACGCATCAAATAAATGCTTACATCAGGCCCTGTGAACTCACCACTCTGTGGAGGAAACCAGTGCAGAGTCAGATAGGGCAAAAGGGGAGGATGAAAGACTGGATAAGCACAGAAAGTGCTTTGGCACTGACCGAGCTACGTTTTACCAGGTTTGTAGTAGTTGTTCCGATTGGCAAGTTTCTACAAAGTTGCAAAAAAGAAGAAGAAGAAAAAAAAAACTGAAGCCAATTTTCCACACAGCAAAAACATAAATAAAAAAAGGGACTTTTCTTTTTGCTGATTAGAATCAAAACAAACTTCAAAACACAGAACTCACTTCAACTCGATGTATTTTTGATTGCGGCTCGCCGTCCCATGGAGCTGCAATGAAGCCTCTGTGGCCTTGAGCGTGAACAGGAGTGTGTGTGTGTTGTAGTTACACACCGTCCTCTAGCCCCTCAACAAAACTATGAACTGTAAACTGTATGTGTGACGGCTTGGTGATGACCTCCAGCCTCCCCTCATCCAAACACGGGCAGCCTTTGGCGCCTGGAGGTGCTTACAAGAGGTTTGTTGTGCAGAGGTGACATCACGTCCTCCCAGAAACGAAGGTTGTCCGTCACAATTTGCTTGGCATTCGTCAACTCTCTAAAAAAAGTGAAAAGCACTTATTAAGCTCCCATTTACAGCTTTACCCATTTAAACCTTCTGAATCAGCTCTATTGTCATGAACTTTGCACATACAGTTGGTTTTGTTTTTCTCCTCACAAGTCTTGACTTTACATACCTTCGCTGCTGCCTATTTGTTTTTTTCCATCTAAATTAGATAGTCATGCGCTGCATGGACATGAAGGGACATGCCACTCCTGTTTACCTGTCTGGTTTCTTGAGGTCATGCAGACTACACTGCCACCTACGTGCCTGACTATAGCGTCAATGATGTCCGGACGCTCCTCACCTGCAGCCGATGGAAAGCATCTCTCCTGAATGTGCTCTCTCGAGGCCGTTGATCCCAGCGCGACAGAGAACTTGTGTACTCTTCCGAACAAGGCAGGGCTCGCGCAGTAACATTTTTCCACACAGATGCAATGCACTTGGGAGGAATATCGCTGGAATGTCAGTGATGGGTGTTTAAAAAAAACAGTATTCATCCCCGTTTGCTCTCACTTTTTGTGATGGCGGGAATTGCTCACCACCTTTGCAGACAAGCAGTGGATCGACCGGCGAGGAGCAGAGATGTAATTACAACGTGATACTGTCAGCCCGCTCCACGATTTGACCTTTACAGCTAAGTCCCAATTGCTGCCATCTCATCCTAATGTGTGTATTTAACCAAACAAAGGCCGTTTGTGAGGGTTTTCTGATCTACAAACTACTTTGTACACAAAAAGATGTGAGATGAGCACAGTTTTTCAAGAAATTCCTTCTAGATTTGTCCGACCGGTACGGCTTTTCTCAAATTCCACTAAATAAGCAACAAGGGTTTTTAAAATGTTTTTCGTATATAGGAGCGTCGTCAAGGTTGTAGGGATAACAATGGAGGGGGTCACTGGATGTTGAAATGAACATGTGCAACAGTTTTGTTGCTCAGCAGGAGGACTTTTGGGATAAAAAAGGAATTAGTTTTGTGAAAACTGACTCCCTTTGGGGCGACTTAAAGCAACTCCCTGCAGTTTATGAAATTAAACATGAAAAGGTTATCCTGAATTATATCACATTGTACGGTTTGGTAGAGTTTACTAGTATTCCAGAAATTATGTGCACTCGGCATAAACAAAGCACTTGAATGAATCTGCTAAAAAACACATGGAAGCTGAAGTCGTGCGACCGTGCAGGACAAGTATGATAGAATTGTACAAGCGTTGAATCTCACAGATATACAGTAAATAAAAAAGGCTGTTGAATATGAAAGAAAAGAGAATGATCAAGACAACTGTCAAGAATAAATACCTGGGATTAAGCACGGTGGTGGAGCAGCCTTTTGTGAAACTTCTAGAAAACTAAGTTTATCCTCTTAAGCTACCGTATGTTTCAGCCTATAAGTCACGGTTTATTGCATAATTTACATGCCCTGCGACTTATACGCCAAAGCGACATATTTATGGATTTTTTCCCATATTTATAAACCAAATTTTGGCTGATATATGATTGTTTTCATTCATTCTGACCGAAAATATAGAACACTACCATTTTCAGCCGCTAGATGGCAGTTGAGTGGTGTGACATGCCTTTGTGTCATATACAGGTAGTCCTTGACTTACGACAGAGTTCCGTTCCTACGCTCTGTCGTAACTCGAATTTCGACGTAAGTCGGAAAATACGTACATACAAAAAAATTATAAATAAACAAATAAATGTACAGTACTGTACAGTTACCAAGCACTTAGCCTATCCTAACACAGTTTTTAAAGACAAAGGAGCAAGTTGAATCATCTCCCTCCTACTTAGCAGGCTCCATTCACATAAAGGGAGCTAGCTAGCTAACTACAGTAGCTTGCTGTACGTGGCCTACCTCCGTCCGTCCATCCATCCATTGTTTACGACGTAAAACTGCCATCAGCTCGGTCCGTCTGCCGTATTCTGTTGTAAAATCGCTGTCAAACTCTGTTTAAAGACGAAGGAGCAAGTTGAATTGTCTCCTTCCTCCCTAGCAGGCTCCCTTCACATAAAGGGAGCTAGCTGGCTAACTACAGTAGCTTGCTGTACGGTGGCCTATGACGTAAAACCGCCGTCAGCTCGGTCCATCTGCCGTCCATCTGCTGTATTCTGTTGTAAAACCGCTGTCAACCTCTGTCCAGGGCGTTTAATCTCCACCTGTACTGTCCATTGCTTTGCTAATTCTGCCGTGAAGCTCTAGAGCGGGTCTTTCTGTGTTTTTCCGCTGTCAAGCTACTGCTTCTGCACCGTCAAAACCAGAAGGAAGTCGGAACTCGGCTTTCAAAATAAAAAATTTCAAAATAAATTAAAAAAATTTTTAATGAGATGCGTGACGTAACCCCGAAACGTCGTAAGTCGAGGTAGTCGTAAGTCGAGGACTACCTGTACATGTAATATGTAAAAGTGGCTATTAATGACACAATTGGTTTGCTATAGCCTTCCACCTTCGTCCAGCTCACCTGAAGCAACCGTCAAATCAGCTTTGTTTCGCTGCGCCACCCCGGCGAAATGCAGCTAATTTGACCATCAAAGTGCATTTATTAAGTAAAAGTTCAACTGAGACACACCTTTGCTATAACGTTGAGCAAACAAATACTGTAATTGTGTTTAGTTGGTTATGTTGTTAAATTTTGAAAAACTGAGCAGCATTCCTCCTTCCTGATTGCCTCCCTCTGGGCGCTCCCAGAGCACCAAGGCAGTGAATACTTTTGAGAATGCAGCTCATTTGACCGTCAAAGTTATTTCATTAAGTAAAAGTTCAACTCAGACACACCTTTGCTATAATTTAGAGCAAACAAATAATTGTTTTTAGGTGCTTATCTTGTTAAATTCTTATTAAAGTCCTCCTGTGCACGCTCCCATGGCCACCATTTGGCAGCCACTCGCTTTTTTGGTACAACACCAGCCCACACTTCCGGGTTGTCAGCGGTGACGCGTAACAAACGCAACGTGTCAGCAGTGACGCATAATAGATGCAACGTATTTATGGATTTTTACACTTTATTAGACATATTTGGACAGATGTGACTTATAGGGCAGTGCGACATGTACAGCGGAAAATACGGTAACTTAACTTTTTATCTCCATTACTCGACAAATCTGTACGGAAGCGTATTGCATAATATTGCATCAGCATTTCAGACATCTGGTTTCCAAACAGCTCTTCCATCTCCATTAATTACCTATTTTCTGTCACTTTGACTGGTTTTGTAGGTAAACAAACACATGTGGTAGTTGGCAGTTGCTTAAGCAATTTAAGCACACATTAACATTAGAAACACATTAGAAAAAAAGGTGCAACTATAGGAAATTTATTTTTTCCCCTGTCTTCCTGACTTTGCAGTGAGCTTTAAATAAAAGGACACTTTCCGTCGTCCTTGTACATCCTGTGTATTGAAGCACCGTCTCCCGCTGGCCCTCAAAATGATGATTTGCACAAAGTAGTTTGTCGTCATTGTGCCCTGTGATTTTATTGTTCAGATCGCCGCACCTGTTGCACTGCGGCTTCAACTGGAACAATAGCTGAGACTTTAAGATTAGCAGATTTGGTCGTTTGGTTGATGAGCTATTGACTTTCAAATCCCTTTATTTATATATTCTACCAAGTGTATTCAGAACAAAAATCTTACTTTGCCCAATTAGTACATTTAAAAACAATATTTACTGATTGCTATGTTTCAATGGAACATCTTTCTATTTATACCACAATGCTGGTGTAACTTTGTTCGATTAGGACACAAATAATATGAAATCTACTTAAACTGTTGGGATGTTTGGTACATTTAAGGCCTTGTATTCCTTGAAAGAGTGCCCCAGTTTTAAACAATATTGTGTGAAAACTGCGGCTCGGGTGGTTGCTGAGGCAAAAACTCGGGCGTGGGAGGAGTTCGGAGAGGCCATGGAGAATGACTTCCGTACGGCTTCGAGGCGATTCTGGTCCACCATCCGGCGTCTCAGGGGGGGAAAGCGGTACGCGACCAACACCATTTATGGTGGGGATGGCGTGCTGTTGACCTCAACTCGGGATGTTGTGAGTCGGTGGGCGGAATACTTCGAAGACCTCCTCAATCCTACTGGCACGTCTTCCACTGAGGAAGCGGAGCCTGGGGACTTTGGGTCGGGCTCTCCAATCTCTGGTGCTGAGGTCACCGAGGTGGTTAAAAAGCTCCGCGGTGGCAGGGCTCCAGGGGTGGATGAGATTCGCCCTGAGTTCCTTAGGGCTCTGGATGTTGTGGGGTTGTGTTGGCTTACGCGACTCTGCAATATCGCGTGGACATCGGGGGCAGTTCCCTTGGATTGGCAGACTGGGGTGGTGGTTCCCCTATTCAAAAAGGGGGACCGTAGGGTGTGTTCCAACTATAGGGGGATCACACTCTTAAGCCTCCCTGGTAAGGTCTATTCAGGGGTTCTGGAGAGGAGGGTCCGTCGGATAGTCGAACCTCGGATTCAGGAGGAGCAGTGTGGTTTTCGTGCTGGTCGTGGAACACTGGACCAGCTCTACACCCTCAGCAGGGTCCTGGAGGGCACGTGGGAGTTTGCCCAACCAGTTTACATGTGCTTTGTGGACTTGGAAAAGGCATTCGACCGCGTCCCTCGGGGGGTTCTGTGGGGGGTACTCCGGGAGTATGGGGTACCAGGCCCATTGATATGGGCTGTTAGGTCCCTGTACGACCGGTGTCAGAGCTTGGTCCGCATTGCCGGCAGTAAGTCAGGCTCGTTTCCAGTGAGAGTTGGACTCCGCCAAGGTTGCCCTTTGTCACCGATTCTGTTCATAACTTTTATGGACAGAATTTCTAGGCGCAGCCAAGGTGTTGAGAGGATCCGTTTTGGTGGCCTTAGAATCGCTTCTCTGTTTTTTGCAGATGATGTGGTCCTATTGGCTTCATCAGGTCGTGATCTACAGCTTTCGCTGGAGCGGTTTGCAGCCGAGTGTGATACGGCCGGGATGAGGATCAGTTCCTCCAAATCCGAGGCCATGGTCTTGAGCCGGAAAAGGGTAGAGTGCCCTCTCCAGGTCGGGGAGGAGGTCCTGCCCCAAGTGGAGGAGTTTAAGTATCTCGGGGTCTTGTTCACGAATGAGGGAAAACTGGAGCGTGAGATCGATAGGCGGATAGGTGCAGCATCCGCAGTGAAGCGGGCGCTGTACCGGTCTGTCGTGGTGAAGAGAGAGCTGAGTCGAAAGGCAAAGCTCTCAATTTACCGATCGATCTACGTTCCCACCCTCATCTATGGTCATGAGCTTTGGGTTGTGACCGAAAGAACGAGATCTCGGATACAAGCGGCTGAAATGAGTTTTCTCCGCAGGGTGTCTGGACTCTCCCTTAGAGATAGGGTGAGAAGCTCAGTCATCCGGGAGGGACTCGGAGTAGAGCCGCTGCTTCTCCACATCGAGAGGAGCCAGTTGAGGTGGCTCGGGCATCTGGTTAGGATGCCTCCTGGACGCCTCCCTGGTGAGGTGTTCCGGGCATGTCCCACCGGGAGGAGACCCAGAGGAAGACCCAGGACACGCTGGAGGGACTATGTTTCTCGGCTGGCCTGGGAACGCCTTGGGATTCCCCCAGAGGAGCTGCTCAAGTGGCTGGGGAGAGGGAAGTCTGGGCCTCCCTACTTAGGCTGCTACCCCCGCGACCCGACCCCGGATAAGCGGACGAAAAAGGATGGATGGATGGATGTGTGAAAACTGGTTGAGTTTTAACCTTTTTTGGTCAAATCATGAAATTATTATGCACGATTTTACAACAAAACAAAAAAACTAAATTTTGTGCAATCTTTTAGCGCATAGAGTATGTGTTGGGAAAGACTCTCAGCTACCGCCACCCTGGATTTTGCTTCAGCTCTTTCAAACTGATTGTCATTTTAAAAGTCTATTCACGGTGGCAGCTACTGTATTTAGAATTGGATCGACTTCTAATAGTGATTATCTTCTGAGAGTTTTATGGAAATGTATCCAATGGTTAAGCTATTTTGCTAACAGACAAGCTTCATTCCAAAATTAAATTCTATCGTTTTAAACTAAAGTCTTGGTAGATGTTTTAGCGCTCACAGTAAGCGTTGGGGAACACACACCATTTTTAGCTCAGCCTTTTTTGTGTTGGCTAATATTGATTAGCTCTGGTGGCCATCTTGAATCAGTTTGACTCCAACAGTAAGTCCTGTGAATATTTTCTCAAATTCTACATTATCTCCTTGTTAACGGGTGCAATAATAGTTTTGAAAAGTGGCATAATAAAAAATAAAAAAAACAAAAAAAGCTGTTGTTTCAGTGGTTTTACTGAAGTTAAATAAACTCACTATTGCTGATAAAGCTTCTCAGCTGCAGATACATGTCTTGTATTTTAACATACAGTTAGTACTGTATTTCAAAGAATAAAACTTCAGGAGTACAAGCTACTTCAATATTCACGCCAATACCTTTGGTGTTCATGCTCATATTATCTTTTTTAATGTTTTAATGCAGTTATCTCATGGTGCCATGAAGAGTTCAAATGTGTTTCAGTCTCAGAATGAATCCATTATTCTCCTCCTTTGGCCTGTGCAGCGCAGCTGTTGCAGCCTGTGGTTTACCGCCAGCTCCTTGCTGCCATCACACTGACAAAAGCAGAGAGTTTGGAGGGAAAAGCAGCGCTGCCGTGCCTCCTCGGTGCAAGAGCTTAATGTTGTTGTTGTTGTTCTCCCTGAGGTCGTTCCAGCAGCCAGCTGCTTCCTCCTCTGATGCACTCTCATGTGTTGATTTTTCCGGTTACCTCATGATGGAAGGGAAAAGTGATTTTTGCCAGAGCTGCAGTAAATCACCATTGCGCTCTGCTGGGTGACACTGGCCTGCGCTCAGAGCCTCCATACTTCTCACACTTACTTTTGGATTGAGTACAGAAGTGTACAGTAATAATGTTTTTGTTCATCTCTGCGTGTGCTTGTTCAGTTTGTCTGTGTCGTTAGTAAAACATCCCATAAACCTGAAAGTTATGCACCATAACTCATGTTCCCTGAAGTAAGGGAACGAGGTGCAATATACTTGCTATGAGAATTGCGCCCCCGCGCGATTACCTGAAGGAATATACTCACGCCTTTACGGCCAAGGGCGTCACCGCCGCGCCAGAGGCCCCGCCCTCTGGTTACTTAAGCGGCTTGCGCCCCTCCATCTTTCTCCAAAGTTTGCACTTCACCAAGCTTTCAGCATTGAAAAGAGCCAGCTATGTTGCACCTCGTTCCCTTTCTTCAGGGAACATGAGTTATGGTGCATAACTTTCAGTTCCCTTTCAGTTCGGTCTCTCGGTGCAACATACTTGCTATGGGAACGTAATCCATTCACGCCCTTGAAATGCTCAGTAAAATGCATGCTAGAGTGAACGTCTGCCTTTGACCAACAGGCACCTCAAGGCTACTTTCTACTGTGTGTTAGAAAGGACAGCCTGAGTGACGTCACCCGCAGTAACATCCAAACTGTAATGCTTTGCAAAAGTATTTAATGAGCTCCAATTCGCAGCAACGCAGATGTCTGCGACTGGTACACCCTTGACTAATGACCAGGAAGTGGCCAAGCCCCTAGTGGAGTGAGCATGCACTCCAGAGAGTACCTGTTGACCTTTGCTACTGTAGGCCCTCTTAATGGCCTCAGTCACCCAATGTGAGAGGCGTTGTTTTGATAGGGCTCTCCCTGTAGCAGGTGCTACGAACAGTTGGTTTGTTTTCCTCCATTCGGCTGTTCTCTGCATGTAGGTGCGTAAAGCCCTCACTGGGCAGAGAGCCTGTAGCCTTTCCTGTTCCTGAGTGAGGACAGGGGCAGGTGGAAAGGAGGAGAGATCAAAGTCTAGACTCCTGTGGTTCAAGGTCAAGACCTTGGGGGTGTATGCGGGATTAGGCCTTAAGGTGACCTTTGACCCGTCAGGGGCGAATCTGGTACACATTGGATGTGCAGACAATGAGTGGAGGTCACCCACGCGTTTCGCCGAGCAACGTGCCAGGAGTAGAGCAGTTTTGTAAGATAGTAAATCTATCTTAACTTTGCTCAGTGGCTCGAATGGAGGGTCACAAAGAGCCCCCAGAACCAGGCCAAGATCCCAACCAGGGGTCAGGGTCCTGCTGGGTGGTTTGGTCCGAAGGACACCCCTCATAAACCTTATTATGATTGGATGTGCTCCGGGTGTCTTGTGTCCCCAGCCTTCATGACAGGCTGAGATCGCTGATAGGAAAACTTTAATCGTTGAATAAGAACGACCTTTTTCCAGTAAATCCTGAAGGAAAGTTAGGAGTTGAGCCAAGTCGCATGCATAAGAAATAATATTTCTTTCTGAGCACCAGGCTTCAAAAATGCGTCACTTTTGTGCGTATAAAGATTGTGTTAAGCTAGCACGGGCATTTTGTATGGTCAATACCACATTTTCTGGCAAGCCTGACGCCATCAACCTGTTCTTTTCAGCCAACAAGCTGAGGCTTTTGGTAGTTCCTGGCCTAGGTGGTTGTATTGTCCCTTCTGGTGACACAGAAGCTGTTAACCTCTGGGGGTCAACCAGGTTGGGAAGGCCTTCTTGTTGATGTGCTCCCAAGTTACCCTGCTCAGGGTTAATTGAGGGCCGATGTAGTATGTCAACTTTATTAGACAGGTTTTGAGCGGAAAATATATTTTCCTCCTCCAAATCTGGAGTTTTGTCGTGAGGCTGCGAGTTATGTAAACGAGCAGACCTCCTAACTCCAATCATTTTCTTGGGATGGTCCAGTTTACTGGTCCTTTGCTTTAATGGAGCGTCGGTACCAGGCAAACCGACCGAGGTCCATGCATCACCCCCTGGGGGAATTATTTTTGAAAGCAGTTCTGGATCAGCACAGAACGGGGAGAGCCGTGTTATCTGAGTACTGCTCGAGCATTTCATGTCCCTCGTTAATAACAAAGGAACAGCTGCACCGTGCGAGCGTGGGGGTGTGCCTCTTGGTTTGGCAGACTTGAGATTATTTGATGATAAGGAGCTCAGTTCCTCTTGGAAAACAGGAAGAGAAATCTGATTCGGCTCAGGTTTGTTTTCATTCACAACCGGCTGAAAACAGTCATTGTTGTGAAGGTGTGAAATTTGTAGCTGCCTGAGGGCGTCTGATGAAGCCCCCCTGTTGTCAGACTTTGTCAACTTGCCTCTCTGAGGAGCTGACGTGTCACGTGTTCGTCTGGTTAGTGTATTGGCTCTCCCGTTGTTCACAATGGAAATAGGGCTTGAGCACGTGACCCTCTCCACCTGACGCCCTCTGCGTCTGCTCATTGCAGAGACACTCTGTTGGGGCTTATCAATTATGCTAATACCCCGTGGGCCGTGAGAGAGCGGGGAAAAACGGCCCTCTGTCTTTATGACGGCTTGCAGATCAGAAGACCTGTTCTGTGTTGTTGTTGTTTGTGTTGTGTTTTTTTTTGGGTCAATAAAACAGAGAGGAGCTTTTTCATGAACTTTATTCGTGCTTATGTGCAATAACGTACATGATTTCATGTCACTCACAGCAGAGAAAGCATGATTTGTGCATGCTGTAAATAAACCAGCTGATTGTACTGTTACAAGCAAAGTCTGGACATGAAGGGATCATTCACGTTACCACGTGGACGGGTGACCCTGTAATGTGGACACGTGGACCTGGTTCATCAGACACGGTTCTTTCTGTTGTCACGATTCGCCGAGGAGTCCCTGTGTTTGGTCGCCTGGCGGGGGACAAACCTGTTTTTGCTCCAAGCGTGCTCGGTACGAGGTGGGCCCTGCGGGGGTCTTTGCCTGGGCTCCTCCTCGTATGCTGGCCGCTTCTGCGGCGGGGCACGGGTTGCTAAGTGGTGCCGAGGTTGCGCAGGTCTGCTACTAGCAGACTCCCTTGGGGGGGCGAAACTTCTCCGGGGAATGCCCACCCGGAGAGCTTCGGCCTGTCTGCGTCTTTGGTCCAGCTTGGTCTGAATTCGCTCCAAAGCTTTACCGAATAATCCCGCCGGCTCTATCGAGCGATGGAGAAAAGGCACCTTCTGTCCCTCCGGGAGATCCGTCAGAGTCATCCAGAGGTGGCGGATCGCGATGACCACTTCCGCCATCCCCCTGCCCTGTGCAACAGTGGCTGTCCCCATCATACGGAGTACAAAGTCTGTTGCTCTGCGGGCTTCATCCAGCAAGTCAGCAGCCGCCTGCTTGTCCGCTGTTGTTTGGAGTTGTTGCAGCTTTTCCGCTAGGTAAGCCTGCATTAGCGCGGACGTGTTCATGGCACGTGCCACGAGTCCCTGAGCCCTGTAGCATTTCTCGAGAAGAGACGCTGAAGCTCGACAAGCCTTGCTGAGAATACAGGTAGTCCCCGACTTACGAGCGAGTTCCGTCCCTAGGGGGCGCTCGTATGTCAAAAAATTCGTAAGTAGGATCACATAGTAAAAAAAAAAAAAAATTATTTATTTATTTATTTTTTTTTAACTTTTTTTTATTTTTATTTTTTATAAATGAATACATGTACAGTACTGGACAGTCACCAAGCACTTAGCCTATCCTAACACAGTTTTTAAAGATGAAGGAATAAGTTGAATTGTCTCCCTTTCACATAAAGGGAGCAAGCTCCCTATGGAGCCTGCAGGGAGGAGGGAGACAATTCAACTGACTCCTTCATCTTTAAAAACTGTGTTAGGATAGGCTAAGTGCTTGGTGACTGTACAGTACTGTACATTTATCTATTTATTAAAAATATACAGTATATACAGTATTTTTATTTTTTATTGTTTTTTATTTATAAATAGATAAATGTACAGTACTGTACAGTCACCAAGCACTTAGCCTATCCTAACACAGTTTTTAAAGATGAAGGAGTCAGTTGAATTGTCTCCCTCCTCCCTGCAGGCTCCATAGGGAGCTTGCTCCCTTTATGTGAAAGGGAGACAATTCAACTTATTCCTTCATCTTTAAAAACTGTGTTAGGATAGGCTAAGTGCTTGGTGACTGTCCTTTTTTTTTATGAGATGCATGCTCGTAAGTCCGGGACCTCGTAAGTAAGAGCGCTCGTAAGTCGGGGACTACCTGTAGTTGGTTTTGAGCCTGATGATTTAGGAGCCAGGTGAGATGCTAGTGTGTCCTCGATCTGAGGCGCGTTAGCTATTCCCACTTCATCCATCCCATCCACGTCGAGGAACTGTGAGAGGGGGAGAAGCATAGGGGCTCGTGGCTGAGTCCAGGTGCGCGTTAGTTCTGTCAGAAAGTCCGGGAACACGGGCATCTTTTGCCTCGTGGTGGCCTGCTGCTTCGATTGAAAATAGTTTCCTGCCAGCCTTGTGACCTGTTGGCGAGGCGGAGGTTCAGGCCATGGGATGTGCAGTGCGTCCGCTGCTCTGTGGCACAAGTCGAACATAGCAGGGATAGAAAAGTCAGTTTCCGGGAACACAGGTACTAGGGTCTGGGAGAGATCTTCACCCTGATCCTCCAGTTCCACGTCTGCCTCCTCCGTAGAAAATTCGCCCGAGGCTGAAATCGAGATCTCGTCCTCGTTCATCATGCCCCGGGTGTCGAATTCGACTGTTAGGTCCACCATGGGAGCCAGCACGTCAGGGCTGTCGCCCCATTCGACACGTGTGCTGTCATGTAGAGCCATGTTCTCCAACTCCGGCGTGGGAGTGAGGGGCTCCGTGGTGTCCGCGTCCGCTGGTGTCGCTGAAGAACTCATGGCTTTGGCGACGAGGTCAAACCGATGCCGCAGCACCGCATCCATCATGAGGCTGCAGTGTGGGCAAAAGTCGGGCGCATCCAGCGCTGCTTTTGCATGCAGCATTCCCAGGCAGATTGGACAGGCCTCGTGGGTGTCCGTTGCTGCGAGGGAAAAGCCACATCCGCTGGGACAGGCGCGCGAAGTTGGGCTCGCCGTCCCGCTGGCTTTCCTTGGAAGTCTCGCTTTTCGTTTTCCTTTCTCCTGAGGCATGTCCGAGATGAGGCGAGCGAGTCCTTCCAGAATCTTCTTTCTTTTTTCTTGAAAAGTCTCCTCCGTCGCGTCGCTTTCGCTGGCTAGCTCGCTAGGAGTTAGCGAGGTAGCTTTTTTTTTGTGGCGTAGTTAGCGCCGTCGAGCGAAGCAACCTGTAGAGAGAGGAGAAGAAAATACTTTGGGGTTAAGAGAAAAGTGCCGGACTAGCTTTCGCTAGCCCAGTAGTACGCAGGAATAATTCTCTGTGCGCTCTGTGTAGGGAGCAAGCTCACCTCTGGTTGAGCGATGAAGCAACAGAGAAGTCCCGCGAAGAGGTAGTTCAGGTTTAAGCGAGGTGAAGGGCAAAAAAGAGAAAGATGGAGGGGCGCAAGCCGCTTAAGTAACCAGAGGGCGGGGCCTCTGGCACGGCGGTGACGCCCCTGGCCGTAAAGGCGTGAGTATATTCCTTCAGGTAATCGCGCGGGGGCGCAATTCCCATAGCAAGTATGTTGCACCGAGAGACCAACTGAAAGGGAACAACGATGTATTTGAATAAAACGCTTGCACCTACAACTAAATACCATTTGGAGTCAATCACATTTAAGATGCAGCGAAGCGACCTTAACAAACACAAAAATGACCATAGCTCAGCCAGTTTTATGGATGCTGAGCTAAAATTTGGTGTGGTATCAGCTGAGAGTCATCCGCAAGACACTTCCTGAGCACTGACAAATCGGTTGAGATCTGTTTTTACAAAAAGCAACCTTATCGAACACAAAAGTGGCTCTAATGCGGTCAACTTTACAGATATTGAGCTCGAGTTTGACATGGTAGTAGCTGAGAGTCATCCCCATGATGTTCATAGAGCACTAACACATCTCGCAAGATCTCAGTAATCCATGAGATTGAGCGTAACATGGTTTACAGCTGTAAATTCATTCCTTCTCATTATAATTCTGATCTGTAGGGTGAGGCTTTTATTTCAGATGTGTTTTCACAAACTTCATCAGTGGCTTTCATTTCTTTGAATCCACCAATTTGCCATAAAATGGCTTTTAAAAAGAAGCGCCAAATGACACTTCTTCTCAGGGAAAAGGAAAAGAGCTGCTTTACATTTAGACATGATCAAAGTAACATGAGGAATTTATGTTGCTCATACAAATGTTGTAAGTTGGAGAGATTTTCTAGGACAGAGGTCTGCGACATTTATGATCATAAGTCAAAGTCAAAGTCAAAGTCAACTTTATTGTCAGAACTGCAATATGTACAGGACATACACAGGACCGAAATTGCGTTTCTCTCAAGAGAAACTTTCAAGTTTCTCTCATAAGAGTCATTTCTACCCTTTTGTTAACTAAAATAAACGTGTCCAGAGCCACAAAACCTGCTACAATTGTCATTATCAACTGGTGGCTCATGGGCCACTTTGTTTGTTAGAGGGGGCTTTTGGCCAGTAGGTGAGAAATTATTAAACTAAAAACATCTAATAATTTTTAACATTTATTGATATTTTTATATTTTTGAGACAAAAGAAAAGATTGGATTCCATCCATGCATCCATTCATCCATCCATGCATCCATCCATCCATTCATCCATCCATCCATCCATCCATCATCCATCCATTCATTCATCCATCCATCATCCACCCATCATCCATCCATCCATTCATCCGTCATCCACCCATCATCCATCCATCCATCATCCATCCATCCATCCACCCATCATCCATCCACCATCCATCCATCCATCCATCCACCCATCTACCCATCCATCTACCCATCCAACCATCCATCCATCTACCCATCCATCCATCCGTTCGTTCATCCATCCATCCACCCATCATCCATCCACCCATCCATCCATCCACCCATCTACCCATCCATCCATCCATCTATCCACCCATCCATCCATCTATCCACCCATCTACCCATCCATCCATCCATCCATCATCCATCCATCCATCCATCCATCTGTCCATCTATCCACCAGCCATCCCTCTATCCATCCATCCATCCATCCTTTTTACCCGCTTCTTCCTTTGGGCCACGGGGGTTACTGGTGCTCATATCCATCAGTCACTGTACGATATGCTGGGGACACCCTGGACAGGACACAAGTTCATCACAGAAGACTGGATTCTTGTAAAGAAAGAAAAAATAAAGCATATATATATATATATATATATAATAATAATAATAATAATTGTCTAATCTTGTCATCTGCGTATGTTTCCCATACACAGACGAAATTCGTCTCTGCATTTAACCCAACCACCTACCAGGCGGTGCAGTGAGCAGCCATAGAAGGCGCTCGGGGAGCTGGAGAAATAGGTGTGCACTCATAGACACCCCAAGATGTGTAGTGGCCGGGACGCGAACCCGCGTCCTTCGGGTCCCAAGTCAAACGCCCTAACCACTACACCATCTTGGCTCCTATATATATAT
>JBBPBX010019128.1:21643-44785 GCA_038048925.1 Garcialebias charrua
ATATATATATTCATCCATCATCCATCCATGATGGATGGATATATTTATTTATTTATTTATTTATTTATTAAACCAAAAAAACAATGAACCGTTCAAGCATATGTGTTTTGTTGTTGTTGTTGGCAAATTTGAGATTCTATGATGAAATAAAGCATAAAGTTAAAGTGAGTATAAGCTACTCTGTGTATTAGTACTAGCAGGGCTTAATTTGTAAACCGATCAATGCCTGAATACAAATAGAGGGTGGACCGGCTGGAGGTGACTTGGAGGACGTGCATGCTGCTCACAAGACAAGAACCTGACAAGTTGTTTAATGACATCAACTATATTTTGTTAGCAAAGAACAGAATCCTAACATTTATTTCATTTTTTTTTTCATTTACACTTTATTTATACAGGTAGTCTCATTGAGCCACGAGAACTCATTTTCAAGAGAGACCTGTTTAGGGAGCAGATGGTGGGGGTTAGGGGCCTTGCTCAGGGGCCCAGAGTGGGATGAATGAGGGTGGAGGCAGGTGTGGGTGTTTCACCTTTTTCCACCCACATTTTTTGACGTTGTCGGTACCGGGGCTTGAACCAGTGATCTTCCGATAACAGGCCCACCGTCTAACCACTGTGTCACCACTCCCCATTTATTAAACATTACTTATGTGTTTACAAAAAAAAAAAAAATTCCACAAAATATCAAACTCATCGATAAAACTAAAACATTTTGTCAACTAGAAAGAGGAAACGAAGGGCGGGTATCACTCTCCTTTGAGTGTACTCCTTGTTGCATGCGAGCTGTGGGTGACAAGCATCCAGAGCGTCATAAAAACAGCAGCGGAGGTGTCGGAGTTATTTCTTTATCAACTCAGCAGCAGAGGGGAGCGGCACGGTTCGAGCAGGGCTCCCAAAACAACAAGGCAGTCATATTTGTTCATAACTTTACCATAGTACGCGTGAGAGTCACTGGATCCAAGCAAACTGTTGCCGGAATACACCTTGACGAACTAAGAGAGTTCCCGGACCTTGTTCCGGCAGGATCCAGTTCAAATTAAGCATCAACATATTTGCAAAGGAAGTGACAGGAAAACTGCTAAACTACCATAGTCTTTTTTTTTGTGTGTGTGGGTATAACATCTTGTAAAATCAGTTTTATGTTACCGGTAGTTTGGTTAAACCTTGAAAGAGCCACGTGTGGCCCCAGAGCCGCAGTTTGCAGACCCCTGTTCGAGGACATCCTAACTCTACCCGGCCTTCACACGGGTCAGTTAAAGGGTCAGCATGGCTGTGAACTCGAGTCTGTTTGAACAATGACAGAGGCGAGAAGAATCGGAACGTGCATCAGATGGATTATGAGCGTTGAATGATTTGCTTTATGTTTGAACCTGCTTTGAAAACAACACGCCACAGTGAAATTCTCCACAAAATAAAAAGAGGCGTACAGTGCAGAGGAGGGGACGTTCAGGTGTTTGAGGTTAACCGAAACCAGGCGCTCATGGGATGCTGTGTGACATGCTGTTAAATTAAATGTTGTGAAATTTTATGGCTTATTAACACCGAGTGTTTTCTCCCTCCCTTTGCTTTCTTAAAGATTGAATTAGCCAATAATTGGAGGGGAAACGGTGATGCTGTCCAACAGCAGCAGGACACCTCCAGCTGTTCTCTGGAGCAGCTCCTGCTTCCCGTCACTGTGATTCATTGAAAACAAGATGACATTCTCTCAAGTGATAATTACAACCAATTCTATTAGATCACTGCAACAGCGACGTGTAAATGTGATGTTTTTTTTATTTTTTATTTTATTTATTTATTTATTCATTTCAAATAAAAAATACAGCAATTTAATATACACATGACACAAGACATACAATATAAATTTAAAATGAAGGGTGGCAGAATGAAGAGAGTATCTTATTCTATCTGCCCCCATTGTACAGAACAAATCAATTCGAACAGAAAACCTTCAATAAACAACTAGAAAAAAGAGAGAAATATGCATAATAATAATAATAAGTCAAGAAGACAAAAAAAGGAATGACACATGTAATTAACAATTTTGACACTAGACAAGATAAATTATTTTATATATATTTTTGCAAATATAAAAAAAAATCATATTCTTAAATGAGGATATTGATTTTGCATTTTTAATTTCGGCTTCCAAATTATTCCATAATCTAATTCCTTGGATCGAGGTTGACCGACCCCTTAAACTATAGTTCTAAATTTCAGTCTCACAAAAATCTCAATTCCCTTTAAATTATAACAACTTTGACGTTTAAGAAATTGTTTCAAATTCAGAACAGAAAATATTTAGTTCCCATTTTGTTCACTTGTCTTTTTATTTATTTATTTTTTACTTTTTATTGCTTGCACAGTTCATAAAAGTCTATAAAACATTAGCGGCTGCAGGAGAAGACGTTTAATGAGCACCTCTGAAGCACACACACCCCCACCCATCCATCCACGCTCACACACTTTCTTTGAGATGCCGCCATTCTCCGTTACTCCCCACTTTTCCCAAAAGGCATTCAGGATTAATCTCTCTGAAAAGCAAGGAGTTTTCAACCCTGACATCACACGAGCGCGCACGCAGTCGTAAATCTTACTTGAAATCTTAAAAAGTTATTTTTTTGTTGGTTTAAAAAAATAATAATTTAATGAAACTCCACCCTTTCGCCTCATTCTTTCCTTTCACGTCTTCTGCTGGATCGTCTTATCTATCCCTGTGATTTGCTCTTGGAAGGAACTTGTAAGTGATGTTGAATAAATCCTGAAAGATTAAAAAAAATGAATCTGACCTCAAAGAAAAGTCACTTTTCCCTCCTCACACACATAACACATCATCACTCTTGATGGCTTGTTGCTTTAAAATCAGCCCTCTTGTGTAAACTGGATTAACTGTACAACATGTGGTGAACTGTGGAGACTTTATGGGACCAGAACGTGGTGCCATGTGGAACACACACCCCACACACAAACTTTGAACTGGCTGCTTCTTAAAAGATTTAGTGACAATGTAGCAGTCGCCACAAGGTCTTTGTAAAAACAAGCCTTTGGACGAGGATTCGGCACATATGCTTTTATTTAGAGCTCTCCGAGTTTCCTCTAAGGGGTTGGTAGATGACTCTCGCTTTTCCGCACACGGACTTGCCTAAGAACTCTTACAACGACTTCTTTTGATTGCATGTTCTTGGCTTTAGAATGTTATCCAGATACAGCAGGCTTATGTACCCAACAGTGGCGACACCTTGTTCAATGATTCGTATTGTCCCACAGGTAGCCAAAACCTTTCTGAGCTGCGGAGCTGTTGGACACGCCACAGGAATAGCACAAAGTAAAACTTTCCAAGGATGCTACTGATTGGCAAGCAAGCAAATGCAGCTGTCAGAAAATCGTGAAGTGGTGAGCATTTAGTCAAACTAGTGTATTTAACTAATGATCCTGTCCAACCTTATTGGTTACGATAATGTTGCGCAACACATTGGCAACTTGGCTTTGGAAATAGCATCACAGGCCTGTTCAATGATCAATACAGGTAGTCCCCGACTTACGAACGAGTTCCGTTCCTACGCGCCGTCGTAACTCGAAAATCGTCGTAAGTCGGAAAATAAGTCCAAACGGCACCTCATACGTACAGTACTTTATTTTACCAAGCACTTAGCCTATCCTAACACAGTACCCTACATAATTATCAAAAACCACATACATTTAGGAGCCATAATGAAGGGAAAAAACGAGTTAATAACCTACTGGTATGCTGGTGAATTCTTCCTCCGTCTGTTAGCATGTTAGCTCGTTGCACCTCCGAGCTCTGCAGCTTCCTGCTGCTTCACGCGGTCCATAGTGTTTACAACAAGGTTTGTTAGCATGTTAGCTCTTGCTCCTCCGGTCCAGCTCCGCTGTTTCTGCCATCTGGTGACACCATCCACCTGTCCATCCTACAGTAAGGTCCGCGTCCATCCTACAGTAAGGTCCGCACCTTTTGTTTACAACGTAAAACCGCCCTCCTAACCTCCTCTGCTCCGGTCTGCCTGTCCAAACAATGAGGTCTCCTGTTAGCAATTTTCCACTGACTGCGTCAAGCTACTCTCCCCCCTCCCTCCTGTAAACCTCCTGTAAATTTCCGTTGTCCTTCGCTGAGTTTCGGTACCGTATTTTTTGGTGTAAAGGCGCATAAACCGCGTAACTCGAACAATGCTTTTCAATAGGAGGGCGTTCGTAACCGCGAAACGACGTAAGTCGAGGCCGTCGTAACCCGAGGACTACCTGTACTTTGACTTGCAAGTGTAGATAAAACACAGGTGGGTTAATGAACCCTGCGGAGCGCCAGAGTAGAGCCACTGCTCCTCCACATTGCACAGTCAGCTGAGGTGGTTTGAGTGTCTGGTCAGTAGACCCAGGTCATGCTGGAAGAATTACGTGTCATTCTGGAACACCTTGAGATCCCTTCAAAAGAGCTGGGGAGAGGGATGTCTGGGTTTCCCTCTTAAACCCGTTGTCTCTGCAACTCAACTTTGTCTGGATAAGTAGCAGAAGATGTATGTATGTACTGTATTATGTATGTATGTATGTATGTATGTATGTATGTATGTATGTATGTATGTATGTATGTATGTATGTATGTATGTATGTATGTATGTATGTATGTATGTATGTATGTATGTATGTATGTATGTATGTATGTATGTACTGTATACATGCATGGATTGGAGGATGGGTGGATGTATGGATGCCAGTTTAAACTTACTGTGAGTCAATCATGGTTTCACTAATGTTGCCACTTATCTTATTTTGACCTGGATCCAGAGCTCAACTTTTTCAATAGTTGAAACTTGTACACAAACTCATCTTTTGGGTTTGTCCTGTTGTATTTTATAAATGGATGCTGAGCTGAACTAAAAGCATCTTGAGCTTTGTTTAGGAAAACCTAAATACACATGTACCTCAATAGGTTGCTATGGCGGCGCACAGAAAGTGCAGCGGCTTCTCATGCTCCCGAGTTTAAGCCTCATTTTAACTCCTATGATGCGGTTTTAGGCACTGGTTCAGAGCTGGATTTGTAGCTCAGGTTAACCGAGCTCATGGCCATCAGAGACAGTTTGGTTGAGTTCTGAAATCCGCACTTGGCAGATAGCTGCTCCTGAGGACAACGGAATGGCGCAGCAGAGGGCGAGGAGCACCAGTCAAGAGGAGGAGGCACGTTGGCCCAGCTAAAGGCTAGAAAAAACATAGATTCCTACTCTCTTTCTGGCCAACGCTCCCTGGATAACAAAAAGGAATTGTTATATCTGAGGATGGGTGTTTCTACAGAGATGAAGAACTGTGCTGTTCTTTGCCTAACGGAAACGTGGCTTAACAACAACATGCTAGACTCAGCCTTCCAGATCAATGCTCTTCAGTTATTCTGAGCGGATCATGACCATCGATCGGGAAAAACACGGGTGGGGGGACTCTATGTGTTTGTGAAAGAAGGAAACTGTGGAGAGCTGGACTTGGGAGCTCTGTCCTGAGGAGCTATCACTGTGAGGTGGAGAGCGTTCTATGCACCTGCATCGCCTTGTGGCACCAGCGGCTTCGGATGTTATCAGTCCATTTAATGGCCGTTATTAGTTGTTGTCATCCCCATATGTAGAGGTGAAACTGTCCCACCTACCTCCTAGTAGGTGATAAAGTACGTTAGTATTGTTTTTTTTTCGTTGATAGAAGGCAGCGTGTCACCAGGGTAAACCAGGAAGTGGTTTTTTTTTGTCAGCTTTGTATATTTTTTTTCAACCCTTTTCCTGAACCTAACCTTACACCAGACCCAGAGGACCAACCCTAAACTTAACCCTGTTACCCTTGTGCCTAAACCTAACCAAGACCCTAAACCTAACGCCAGACCCTTTACTTAAAACCGAAACACGTGGCTAAAAACAGAGCATATTATCTAGGAGGTACAGGAGGGGCAGTCTGACCGCTACATATGGGGATGATAACAACTAATAATGGCCATTTAATGGCTGATAACATTCGAAGCGGGTGGTGGAACGGCAGAGGGAGGCTGCAACTGGGGAGCAGCCTTCCTTCCACCTCGGACTCTACACATCATGTGGCAGGGGGAAGGCGCTCCGCATCATGAAGTACTCCACTCATCCTGCACACAGTCTGTTCCTGCCCCCCCACCCTTCCCTCATGCAGGCGGCTGAGGAGCATTCAGAGCAGCTGTCAGCACTAAACTCGAGTTGCACTTAATTCAGCCTCATCTTACTTTTTACTTTATTTCTTTACGCGCGCATACACGTGTGTGTGTGTGTATATATATGTGTATATGTTTATACTCTTTTGTATTTATTTATTTGTTAATTGCTAGTTTTCTTGATCTAGGACCTGAGTCTGAATTTCATACCATGATGAACATGCAAATGTGAGCTGGTATGACAATAAACATCCTTAAATCTTTGAATATGACCAATATACAATGACCAATGAATAGTGTGGGTTTGCTTAATTTTATTTAATGGGTTGTTGAAGAATAATTGTTTGAATTTGGACATTTGAGCACCAAAAAGTTTTCATGCAAACTTATCCAGATTTACATTTAAAATAACATGTGTGAGAAACTATCGACGTCACTAAATCTGCAGAATTTCAGTAGAATCAAGACTTTTGTTGACTGATTTTATTATAATACCAGAGGGCAAATCATTTCCAGTCTAAATGAATCACCACATACCTCCAGTAAATCGACTTGTTTATGACTCACACGCGGCCTTGATCATGTCTGTTGCCTCCTGTCCAAGTAATTGACAATTATTCAAAGGCTGTGTTTACGCTCCATAAATACAGGGTTTTGTTTACAGGATTTGTCTGACAAGAAAGTCATCCTGTTTTTTTAACCTCTCTAATTTGTGTAGCCACATTCAACAGCAAATTATTACAGACTTAAGATGTATTCAGCTTTACTACAAGTTTAAACGTCGCCATTTAAAACCATTTTTAGCTTAGCACAAATGTCTCATTGTGTTAATGTTATAGATGCAAACGAGGTAACAAACAACAAATATGATCATTAAATAAAATGTAACTCTTAATTTAAGGCTTGGGATTCCTTTAAGGAATTCATATCACTGGCTGCCTTTCATGTCAGAGTTTTAAATACAGGTAGTCCTCGACTTACGACGGAGTTCTGTTCCTGCGCTGCATCGTAACCCGAATGTTGACGTAAGTCAGAACATACATAAATACTTCACATTATACGTACAGTACTGTATTTTACCAAGCACTTTGCCTATCCTAACGCAGTACCCTACATAATTATCAAAACACACATACATTTGAGAGCCATAATGAAGGGAGAAAAGAGTTAATTTCCTACTCTGGAATGCCGTTGAAGCCATTTTCCCCACTCCTCCATCCCTCCTCCGGATTCTCCATTCGTTTACGTCGTAAAACCGCCGTCCATAAAACAGCTACTTTTCCACAGCTGCTGTCTGTCCAGCTTGGTCCAACAAGTTTTGTTTTGTTTTTTGAATGTCCAGAGGACCAGACTTAGCTTTTTTAGAGAGTACAGGGCAGTATTTCTCCGCCGTTACGTTTAGAACGTAAAACCAGAAACCGGAAACTGCATAACTCGGCCTTTCAAAATAAAATTTTCTAAATAATTTATATATATTTTTTTAATTTATTTATTTATTTAATTTTATTTATTTATTTATTTTAAATGGAGATGCGTGTCGTAACCACGAAACGTCGTAAGTCGAGACCGTCGTAAGTCGAGGACTACCTGTACAGATAATTTAATGCAAAGAAATGACAGCGTTGCTGCTGTTCTGGTCAAACCATGAAAACAATGGCATGTGTGATCTCATGCATGCATATTGTGAAATGTCCCATTCAGAGTACATGTTCTGAATGACTCTCAGCTACTATCACAGCAGTTTTTAGCTCAATAAGCAATTCATGTGTTTTTAAAGTGAATCGAGTTGACTCCGAAAGTTGGTCGGTTATAAATGTAAATCCAATTAAGACTTTCTCCGACACACAGCCATTATTGACAGCCTTCACCTTTCAGAAGCAAGCCATAAATAGCAATGGATATAAAACCTATTGTTAAAAATCACATCATTTATCTGACTCGGTGGACCCACAGTCAGACTTGTCATGGAGTACTCTGAACCTACAGAAGTGAAACTGTGTCCCAAACTGTGATGCTGCTGAAAATACCAGAACTCATTTTCTCACTGCCTCGTGCAATGCCCCATCCCAGATTCCTCTGAAGCCACATCAGAACAGTTTTTTCCCGAACAAAATGGCTTTTATCTTTGTCCTTTCACTAAGCGGGTCAGTGAGCAACGAGCATTCCTTCCTTTGTTCAATTTGCACCTGTTGTCTCAGAGGTGCACGTCTAGATAGGCCAGGCTTTTGTTCTGAAATCCATCCCATCACTTTGCCCCCATTGAGTCCAACACATTTCAGTCGTTTTCTCTTTAAGGACCGAGGATATTTTATCTACCGGTATTCTCTGCCTTTTCATTTCCTGGGCCTTGCATGACAAATCCAGCCAGTGTCTGGCTGACAGGTCAGTGGTGGACTTTGTGGGACCTGAACTTTTCTTCTGAGGGCACAGAGCATAAAACATGTCTTGGGAACAAATCAGATTTAATCCAGCAGCAGTTTGGGTCTCTGGTGTTGATTTATCAGTTTGATTTAGTCTCAGTTGTACAGTATTTGTGTTTTTCTTTGCGTCTAAACATTGCAGGGAAAAAAACAGCAGAAATGTTTCTAGTCAGATCCGTGTGAATTGTGTTAGGCTACATATGTGCCAAACACCCAGCAGTAATAGTAGCATTCTTGCTGTGTGTGTGGTACTGAGGATAACTGTCTGTCATTTTGTTAAACTGATGCCCAGTAGCTGTCTGCATAAGAGTTGTATTAGACCACCCAGGAGGACTGCCGGTGGGCCTCGGTGGATGACGGCATATACTATCGGTAAATTTATGTGTGTGCTGAGAAAGCTTTTTTTTTATATATTATTATCAAAGATCCCTGAACAAACCAGAAACGAGATTGTGTTTGTCGGAACAACTCGTGTGTGTCGAGTGTTTAACTAATAGTTAACATTCAGTCATCTCCTCGTCTTCTGCTCACTGTACACAGAGCACAATTTGTCTGAGACACTTTAGATGTCCCTGAACTTCAATTCAGAAAAAAAATGGGACATTGTGTAAAATGTAGGGATGCACGATATTATTGGCATGGTATCAGCATCGGCTGATATTAGTAATAAAGTTAAATATCGGACATTCCATGCTTTTTTTGCATGACAGCCCAGTGTAAGGATGCCTGCAGCGCCAGCATTACATTATGACATAACACGTGCTGTTGAGTTTAGATTTGTGAAAATGTACAATTTTTTATTGTTCAAGTGTTGTCATTGTGTGAGAGAGAGTAAATGTCAAGAATAAATTTGACATTAAACATAATCCAAGTTGAAGTGTTACATCATTTTCAGCCCCCTTTTTGATGTCTGCATTTGGAAGTAGACCAAACTGACAGAGACCATACAGAATAATGTAGTATTTTAATTCAACAGCAGAGAAAGCTATGTACTCACTGTAAGTAGGTCTAGGAAAAAAAAATCAGTACTGTATTGGTTTTGGTTACCAGCCAAATAAGTTTTAACATATCAGCATATCGGCCAAAAGTCCATTATCGTGCATCCCAAGTAAAATGTAAACGAAAAATAAAGCAGAATTCATTCATTGCATCTCATGTCATTAATCCATATTTTATTTACAACAGAACACAGTAAACAAATCAAACTGGAACAAGAATTTGCGTCATCACATAGTAAAAAACGAGTACCTGAACTCTTTCACGATGAAGCTGTTGCAGCAGATGCCATTTACGGTTTGTCTTGCTGAAATATGCAAATCCTTCTCTGAAAACGTATAAAAAGATTGTCTGGACAGGAGCATGCATTGTTCTAAAACCTTAATACTTTGCACTTTGTTGCATTAGAAAGTGTTTTTATTTGCTTGTATTGGAGTTGATTAAAAAAGCACAATGAAGCTGTTTTTTCCTCTCTTAAAAACGTGCAGATGCCCACACCCCCTTACAAGAAGCTGTTTTGTTAGTAGAAGATATGATCTGGTTTTTTTCTTCCCCCTGAGCTGCTGAATAGAAGCTCTCGTTATTTAATCGCCTGCGCTCCGTGTTAACATGCGTGTTTATGCCCACGTGTGCTTAATGTGGATTTAACACGCTGTGGAAAACACTTCACACATCGCCAAGTGTTTGTAGTCCCGGCTGGTTTGCGGTGTGCTCATGTTTTCTTGCATACAGCAGGTATCGACTGTGTGCAGCGCCCTCTCACCATCTGTGCATGTGTTTACTGCAGATGTAGATGAATGTGCAACAAGCAGACACGCTTGTGGGCCTGAACAGACGTGCTTTAACACCAGAGGCTCCTATACGTGCCAGTGTCCTCTCGGCTTCCAGAAAAACGGAGACCGTTGTATTGGTGAGTGCGATACCAACCAGGCTCTGTTCTCAGGTTATTTCCCAATGGTCAGGGTAAATAAAATGTGTCTTTTTGTGATGAACTTTTCCTGCAGACAGAGACGAGTGTGGCCTGAGTCACTACTGCATGCACAGATGTGTGAATACCCGGGGCTCGTACTACTGCGAGTGCAGCACGGGTTACAGTTTGTCTCAAGACAACCACACATGTGCTGGTAAGTCACAAAAAAAGCCTGTGTACTCATAGCTTATACAAACATTTAGTTTGCAATTATTAATTAAAATTCAAACAAAAAATATGTAAAGCAAAGTCTTTCTACTTGGCAAAGATATTAAACCAGGTGAATTAAAGACATTTTTAAACAAGGGTAGGTGTTTGTACACAAATAACATTACTGCAGTTTAAGTTGCTGAAACAGATCTCCAACCTAAACAGAGGTTATCACAAAGAAATCAAAATCAGCTTTATTGTCATTACACGAAGCACAACAAAATTACATTTCAGTATACAGTAGTCCATCCGAGAAAACATAAACAACAGACATGGGGAGACGGAGGTGTCTGAGGCCGTGGCCTCGCGAGGTGCTGCCCTTTTCGTTTAGATAAGGAAAAGAGAAACACGAGGGAGGTATAAAAAAATCATATCTCGCAGTGAGTCCTAGACAGGACAGTGTGAAAGTTGCAACAAAAAGAAAAGCTCAGCACAGAAACAGCAACATACTGATAACATCATAATTCATTTCTGCATGAGAAGGCAGACGAAGGCGATGAGTTTGTCCGTGGACACTGCCAGATAGTTCCATAGTCCTGAGAAAAGATGGTGCAGTGCCTATCAGCCAGCTCAGCTCTGACACAGGTCAAATACACACAAGCTAATGGGATTGTGTAGAAATACAGTAATGGTATTTTTTATAAATACAGATTAATTTTAATCACAAATCCAAACAAATCATAGCTCTCATAGATCAAATAAAAAGTATGTAGGCGTAGGTGAAGATGGACGGGACAAAGTCAGGACTGTCGATGTCTTCAGATGCCACTCCTGTACAAATAAAGTGTATTCCAGTGACTGACGTTAATGAAAAAAGCACACGGTTGGCCAGCGCTAACTGGCATAGCATGTGCTAGCATACAACTTTACAACGGTAAATGATTAGCAACTCAACTCAGCATCACTGAACTAAGATAGCTTAGCTTTAAGCTAGGTACAGTACACTCGTATATCAATGATCATATTTATAGTGTATTTTTAGTGTTCATATTTTTCATATAGGACGCAACAATGCTTGTTAGCTAGGCAGCCCTTACCTGATATGAAGTGCTCAGAGTCAGAGAGAATTTATTGTCATTTGCACCGCATGTAGTACATGTGTTGAAAACGAGATTATGTACACAGGGTCCCAGTTACATCCAACAACAAATGCAAGAGAAAAACAATAATAACATCTAGGATTAACTAAGAGAGACATCAGCTAGTAATACACTAAGCCCTAATGTAGTAGAAAAACATCATTATAAACAGCAGCACGAACATGAGCAGATGGTCACAGATGAACGCAGCAACAAGAAACAGATCAGTATCAGCATGATGTGACATTTTGCAGTGTTTATTCTTATTATTTATTTATTCATGAGTCTGACAGCCTCAGGGTAGAAGCTGTTCCTCAGTCTAGTGGTTCTACATTTGATGCTCCTCAACCTCCGTCCCGAGGGGAGTGGTGCAAAGAGTGAGTGTGCTGGGTGAGTGAGGTCTTTCATGATGCAGGTGGCTCTTTTTCTGCATCTGGAGGTGTAAATGTCTGTGATGGTGGGGAGACTGACTCCCACAGACTTCTGTGCAGCCTTCACCACTCTCTGTAGAGCTTTCCTCTCTGCAACTGTGCAGCCTCCATGCCACACGTTGATGCTGGAGCACAGGACGCTCTCCACTGCACACCTGTAGAACGAGGTGAGGACTGAGCTTCTCAGACCGGCTCGTCTCAGCCGTCTGAGGAAGTAGAGTCTCTGATGACCTTTCTTGATCAGGCTGGTGGTGTTATTGCTCCAGCTGAGGTTATCGTTCAAGTGTACACCCAGGTACTTGTAGCTGGAGACCACCTCCACCGCAGATCCACCTATATACAGTGGGGTGTGGGTGTGTTTGTTCCTTCTGAAGTCCACAATCATCTCCTTCGTCTTCTTCACATTCATGTGAAGGTTGTTCTCTTTGCACCAGCTCTCCAGATGTTCCACCTCCTGTCTGTAGCTGGATTCATCATTATCTGTGATGCATCCCACCACAGCTGTATCATCTGCAAACTTAACAATATGACAGCCTGGATGTGTGGCTGTACAATCATATGTGAGCAGAGTGAACAGAAGAGGGCTCAGCACACATCCTTGAGGAGAGCCAGTGCTGAGGGTGATGGTGGAGGAGGAGAAGTTGTGGATCTTCACGGACTGTGGTCTGTTTGGGGGATCATGGTGTTGAAGGCAGATGTGAAGTCCACAAAGAGCAGACGCACGTATGAGTCCTTCTGATCCAGGTGGGTGAGAGCAGTGTGGACCACAGAGGAGATGGCGTCCTCTGTTGATCGGTTCTCACGGTATGCATATTGATGAGGGTCCTCGTTGATGTTGACGGCTGTCTTGATGTGGGACATGACCAGTTTCTCAAAACATTTAGCGACTATCGGGGTGAGGGCCACCGGTCTATAATCATTCAGACCAGTCACTGTGGAGCTTTTTGGGACTGGGATGATGGTGGCAGTCTTCAGGCAGGTGGGAACTGACTCCAGTGCAAGTGAGGTGGTGAAGATGTCAGCCAGCACCTCACAGAGCTGGTCCGCACATTCCTTCAGAACTTTCCCTGGGATGTTGTCTGGACCCGTGGCTTTATGAGGGTTGATCCTTCTGAGACTACCTCTCACTTCTGCTGCGGTCACTTTGAGGTGCTCCTCGTCTGGTGATGAGGTGAGTCTGGTGCTAGTTGGTCTGTTTGGATCATCAAAACGTGCATAAAACTTATTGAGGGCATCAGGCAGGGATGGGTCCCTGGGGCATTGTTTGCTTTTGCCCTTGTAGTCTGTTAAGCATTTGATGCCCTGCCACATGCTCCGTGGATCATGTGAGGTGAACTGTCCCTCGATCCTCTGTGCATACGCGGCTTTGGCCTTCTTTATGCCATCATCCAGTTCTCTCCTGCACTTTCTCAACTCCTCAGTATCTTTAGACTTGAATGCAGTGTCCCTGGCTGCCAGCAGGGTGCGGACATCCTTATTTAGCCAGGGTTTTTGATTGGGGTAAAATTTAACACACTTTCTTATGGATACATTTTCAGCACATGTACTGATGTAACCCAGGACTGAGGAAGCATAAAGTTCCAGGTCAACTGAACTTCCATTCGTAGCTGCCTCTTTGAAGACAGACCAGTTTGTGTTTTCAAAGCAGTCTCTTAGCATGGGGGAACTATCTTGGCGCCACGATGTGATCACTCTTTGTTCCGGCATCGAACGTCGGAGTGGGGGGAGCTGTCTAGGGACCAATAACAGGGAGCGATGGTCGGAAGCCCCGAGCGGTGGGCGTGGCTTCGCCGTGTACGCCCCCTTCACATTCGTGTAGACCTGGTCTAATGTCTTATTTCCTCGTGTTGCTGTGAAAACGTGCTGATTGAAGGTTGGAAGGATGACACGTAAATCCACGTGATTGAAGTCCCCGGAAACAATGAAAAACCCCTCAGGATATTTACACTGCAGCGAGGTGAGTAAGTCATGAATTTCTCCCTGGGCGTCGTTGGCATTAGCATCGGGTGCTATGTAAACATTGCTTATTATTATCGCTGAATAGTCGCGGGGAAGATAATGTGGCCTACATCTTATTGTTAAAAGCTCCACAGCAGCTGAGCAGATCCTGCTGATAACGGCACAGTTCGTGCACCAGTCTTTGTTAACGTAAATGCAGACGCCTCCGCCTCGCGTTTTCCCCGTAGTCTCGATGCACCGGTCCGTTCTGAAAAATAGTTTATTATCCAACTCATAAACAGAGTCAGGAGTGTCCTCATTAATCCATGTTTCCGTGAGACAAAGCACCGAACATCTCCTCATCTCCTCCGACGTTGTTACTCTCAGACGAAGCAGATCCATCTTGTTGTCGAGCGAACGCACGTTGGACAGAAAGAGAGCCGGCATCGGGGGTCTCCCGGTTTTAGCGTCTGCCCGTAGTCTCGTCATTATTCCTGCTCGACAGCCACGCTTTTTCCCTCGAGAGCACCGCTTCCTTTTCTTTCCTCCGCGCATCTGCTTCCAGAAAGATGATCTAAGCAGATCCAATCTTCCGAGCTCTGATTTGAGTTCGTTGCTGATTTCAGCTGTGCCTTGTGGTAAATCCGCTCCAATTCTCAACAGCTCAGTTCGGCTATAATTCACCCGCAAAAAACGCGCAGAGTCAGGTACAAAAACACTATTAAAACTACTAAAAACTGGGGATGTTCCGGGAGCCCATGAAGCTGCGGCTGGTCTGAGCGCGGCCATCTTGCCATTTATGCAATGGAATTGCACTCGCTGCAGATTGTTGCATTTTTAATCATCTGCTCGTTCCAATCGCTTCTTCTGATGGCTTGCAACCAAAGACGTCTCATGTTAGCCTTGAAAGGGGTGCGAGTTGATGGAATTCTGTTTAACTTGCGCGTATTATATAAAGTTGGTGCAACCTGCAGCACAAGACACGATCGCTGTTTCTTTCTGTGACCGACATGCGCAGTATACCCGGAAGTGACCCGGAAGTGACGCTGACTGATAATCCGTCTATAGATGTGCTGTTATAAATTAGCTTAAACACACTGAACCTTTCATCAGACACAAAATGAAGTTCACCAGTTTATTATGCTCATCGCGTCAACGTCTGCTTCTGTTCCAGATGTCAATGAGTGTGAGGTGGAGAGCCCTTGTCAGCATCATTGCTACAACCTGATTGGCTCCTTTCTGTGTCAGTGTGAGCACGGCTTTGAGTTGGCGGCAGATACGGTGTCCTGCGAAGGTGAACACGAAAACCTAAAAACTCAGATAAATGTGTTCTCGTAGGTGTTCGTGTCCCAGCATATACTATAACCTGGGTTTTTGTATGTTACCCAGACATCGATGAATGCAGCTTGTCCAGCTACATGTGTCAGTATCAGTGTGTTAACAACCCTGGGAGTTACGCCTGCGAGTGCCCACAAGGATACCAGCTGCAAGGAAGCAGGATGTGTCAAGGTACCGCACAATCTACTTTCCTTCCACAAATCATTTTAATTTTCTTTCCCCTCTTACTTTATTTATTTATCTGCTTTCCTTCCTCCTAGTAAAATAATTTAAGATCCCTGATATCGCTCAATGCTTTACTCCTAGAGCAGAACGGAAAGCTGCTCTCAACCAGCAGGGGGAAAAAAGCAGGTATTGGGCAACACAAGCAGAGCAACTTTGTGTTTCCCTGCAAAGCCACTTCTTTGAATTTATGGGCCTGATGCTGGTTCCTTGAAGTGGATTTATTTGAACTCTCAAAGGGAGAGCTGTTATGTTTTTCCCCCCTCTCAGTCAGGTGTGGGCTTTATAGGGGCGTGATGAATCCAGCCTGTTGGGTCAGAGGGACATTCTGGTGATGAATCCAAGTTGCTGTGCCAGAAATAACGTTGTGGTTTGGGGCACGTTTGATGGGGGTATTTTCACGGGGGAAAACGCTGGAGTCCTGCCTGTGTGTGGTTGCTTCAGGGGGCTTCCCTTGAATTCAGACATGCAAGCTCCCCTCACCTCCAATAACACTGAAAATAGTCCCACTCTCTGAATTACAAGCTCAATTCTGATGAGTTTACACTTTTTTTTTTCAAAAGTACATGAAATCTCTGTGTGAATTGTTACCCCTGCTGTCATTTGTGCATTATTTTCCAATCACCAGACATAAATGAGTGTGAGATGGGGACCCAGGACTGCCAAGATGATGAAATGTGTTGGAACTATTACGGAGGCTTCCGCTGTTACCCCAGAAACCCCTGTGAGCCTCCTTACACCCAGAGCTCTGAAAAGTCAGTAAGCCGTCACCGGTCCTCGTTTTGTTTTTACTTCTTGTCATTTCCCAAAGTTTGTCCTAACCGTTGCGTGTTTACAGTCGCTGCACCTGTCGATCTCAAACCGAGTGCCAGGGTCTCCCACCATCAATAGTCTACAAATACATGAGCATCCAGGCGGACCGAACCGTGCCGACCGACATATTCCAGATTCAGGCCACCTCCGTGTACGCCAACACACATAACAACTTCATGATTAAAGCAGGGAACGACGGAGGAGAATTCTTTCTTCGGGTAAGCTGATGGAATGAAAATCTATGGAAAATAAAGTTTTAATGGGTAACGTTTTTATAATTTCCACCATCTTCTAATAGATGATTTTCGTGCTCATTAGCTGCAGCAGCCAATTTGGCATAAAGTAGTGAATGCTCATTAATGATGGTACACATGCACCAATTTTATTTTATTTTATGAATTTGGTAATTTGAGTCAGTTTATTTTGTCTATTCAGAAGTTAAAAAAAAGAATTTTCTCAAAACGTTGCTAATCAATTTATTAGATTTTATTCATCTTTTCATACAGTTGAAAGGAACAAAACAGATTAAAAAACAGAAAAAAAATTATACACACACAATGATTTTAAAACAGGTAATGGTTAGAATGTGGTTCAGGCCACCTAAACAATTTAATTTTACAATGCGTCTAGTGTTTTAATACCCTTAAAACTTGCCAGCCAGGCTTAACACTGCCTGAGCCACAATTTGTGTGACACGAACAATTTCATATTTTCTGCTTGGATACTTATACTTTATAACGGTCCATGTTAGACAACAAGAAAACTACAGTATTTTCTGCACTATACATTGCTCCATAGTAAAGGTTGCATCAGTCAACAAATGCCCCATGAATTGGGAAAAAAACATATACTGTATACTGTAAGTTGCTTCAGAGTAGGTTGCATTTATTATACGTCACCGCTAACCCCCGGAAAACGTGGGCCGGTGTTGTGCCAAAAATCGATTGGCTGCCCAAAATAGATTGACGGCTACTGGAGCGTGCATGGGAGGACCCACTGTTGCACCTTCAAAATTTAACTAGTTTGACACCTAAAAACAGTTATTTGTTTGCTGGACGTTATAGCAAAGGTGTGTCTCAGTTTAATTTTTCCTTAATAAATGCACTTTAATGGTCAAAACAGCATCAGTCAAAAACTGTGTCATGAATAGGAAAAAAATAACGTATATAAGTCGCTTCGGACTATACGTTGCAGGACTGGCCAAACGATGAAAAAAACAGCGACTTATAGTCCAGAAAATACGGTACTTATCCTTTCTTTTGAGGCACCAGGAAAAAATGGCAAATCTTGTTATAAGAAGAAAAGCCTAAATTAGAAATAAATCTATTTAAGTTACGTTTTCTGTAATTGTTGCCCGTTTGGAAAACCTGCATAGAAATTGTAGAAGTCTGATTTTGTTGTGTGCAAATCTACTTGTTTTAGATTTATTGCAGTTAAATGTGATGTATTTTTTGCAGCGTTCCAACAATGTGAGTGCCATGCTTGTGCTCACCAAGCCTCTGCCAGGACCCAGGGAGTACATTGTGGACCTGGAGATGGTCACCCTCCATCTAACCATGAACTACCGCACCAGCTCGCTGCTGCGGCTCACCATCGTTGTGGGGTCTTTTCCTTTCTGAGCAGCACAGGCCCCGGCAGCCCACAAGAGTCAAACATAGCAAATGCCTGCATCAGCATAACATACGTCACGTTTTCACTCGCATGTAACATTGGCTGCCTCAGATTCAAACATCCGCAAAGCAGTTTTCACGCTCTTGCTCACAGCAAAGCGCACTGTGCCGCAAAATATGACCATTTCTATCAAGGAACTTCTTTAAATTCAAGCAGAAGAGATTTTTTTATCCTCCAAGTTTTTTTTTAAAGTCTCTGAAGGTAGATGATTCAAGTTCAAACTACTATAGTTATCACAACAGCATTAAAAAAAAAAGATGCTCATCTACTGTTCTTTTCTTTTTAATCTCAGTTTTTTCATCATTTGTTGGGGAGGAAGATAATTTTACTCCAATTAACTAAACAAATGGCCAGCATGAGCAGCTTTCTATGCAAGGATTTTTTTTTAAAAACCGTTTTAAAATCACTGCTTTCTGTTGATAAATGTTCGGTGGTTGGGGCTGCGGAGCCGTATAGTTTTCTTCATGACTAATAATTTCCAGAGAATTCCAGGAACAGTTCAAAAGTGTAAAGGAAGGTAATTAGCCTGTGAGCTGAAAGAGTGCTTAGCTTTGTGTTACGACAGGCCTGAAGCTCACAGGAGTAATGTCATGTAAATACCTAGGTAAAAAAAAAAAAAATGTGTGTGTGTGTGTGTTGGTTTGATTGTGTGTTTATGCATGCAACCAAATGTACGTGTGAATCACAGAGGGGGGTGAAAGGAAAGAGTGAGAAGGAGCTTGTTCTCTGCCTTGGCTTTGATGGATGAGGTTGAGCAGTTTATGTGTTTCTGTGATGCCATCCCAGCAGCCTTCAGTCACTGAAGCCGTTTTCGCATTGACCAGCCCTTAAAGGCCCGGGTGGCCCCGCCCCGCCCTCTTTCCCGGGTTCAGCGTGTCCGCATTTTCCTTTTTTTCCCCGGCTCCGCCCTCGTTTTGGAACCATCTCCAACGTGGTTCCATCGGACCGCGGCCCGACGGGCCCAGTTTCACGTCATTTACTGCTCACATTTGATTCGTTGTTTGCAGCAGGGGGCTGGACTGCTTCGTGTAGGGGCGAGACCAGAGGGCGTGACTAGCTGCGTGTTGAGTCATCAACTGCGATTTCGCCAGCGCACCTAAAAACACTCTATTTTCATCTAAAAACTACTTTCGAGTGCATAAAAATGATCGGAAACGTGTGTTTATATGCTTAACTTGCTAACTGTAGTGAAAAAACACATGAAAACTCAGTATTTATTTCGTTTTTTCCACAAATTCGCAACCCGGAAGTCCGCTCGTAAATTTCGCCAGGGCACCTAAAAACACACTATTTTCATCTAAAAACTACTTTCGAGTGCATAAAAATGATCGGAAACGTGTGTTTATATGCTTAACTTGCTAACTGTAGTGAAAAAACACATGAAAACTCAGTATTTATTTCGTTTTTTCCACAAATTCGCAACCCGGAAGTCCGCTCGTAAATTTCGCCAGGGCACCTAAAAACACACTATTTTCATCTAAAAACTACTTTCGAGTGCATAAAAATGATCGGAAACGTGTGTTTATATGCTTAACTTGCTAACTGTAGTGAAAAAACACATGAAAACTCAGTATTTATTTCGTTTTTTCCACAAATTCGCAAACCGGAAGTCCGCTAGTAAATTTCGCCAGCGCACCTAAAAACACACTATTTTCATCTAAAAACTACTTTCGAGTGCATAAAAATGATCGGAAACGTGTGTTTATATGCTTAACTTGCTAACTGTAGTGAAAAAACACATGAAAACTCAGTATTTATTTCGTTTTTTCCAAAAATTCGCATTCTGAGCTTTTCGGTAAGAACTGCCCACCCACGTCAAGTGAATACCCCACCCACTTCAAGGCTTGCTCTCCGGACAGTGCGCAATCAACGAGGGCGGGCCAGAGCTGGCTCTGGGCCAACCAGAGACGAGCGGGACCGGGGAGGGCCGGCAAATGCGAAAACGGCTAGAGGCAACAACGGAGATCTGTAAACTGGATAACTCGTGCAGGAAATGACAACTTTCATAAAAACCCTCCTCGGCAAGTTGGACCGCTCGCCGGTGCCGCAGCTGCTCAGCGGGACCCTCTCGTGTGGGTCCCCAGTCAAGAAGTCACACTGGCACCAGGCTGGTTTGCGCGATAAAGATAATTGCAGCGTTTAACCTCGTAGCTGGTTCATGTGCGACACAAGGGATTATTAAAGTGTTAATACAACGCCACCAGACGCTGGGCAGAGTGGGAAATCTGCTTTCACAGCCCGCTCTTTTGTGTGTTTTCAGTAGCGATTTATGCCATAGTGCCTTAAAGGTTGGGGCGACAAAAGCAACACTATTCTTGTCATTTATGCCGTCAAGACTGATTCTTCTCTCAGATTTCCCCTCCTATTTAAAAATATATTTTGTCATATGTAGCTTGTATTGATTGTACTCTGAAGAGCAAAATCTATATTGTCAAATAAAATACGGTGTAAAAAATTGAGACGGCTTGTTCTGCTCTGTGAAAACAAACCTTGGGACTCGCTGCTTGTACAGTAAACAAGTAACTCTGCAATACATTGTAATGGAAAAAGCAGCGTCCGGGTGGGATTTTTCAGCTCTTTCCACGCTTCGGGAAACATTGAGGATGATTTCATCTGAAATTAACAATGATAAATGCAGCGAGCACGATGCCATGGCTTTCGTATCTATCTTGTTTAGAGAGATCCATTGGGGATACAGTAATGTGGTTGAGTCAACGTGTGCTGAGGGACAAACGTGACACACGCACATCATGGTTAGATGAAGGATTGGATGGGAGGAGGTTTATGGTAAGTTGTTACTCAATCATCTTGCTGTCCTGGAGTGTTGGGATGTGTAAGATGATACTTTATGTGTCATTGTTTAGCTCAATGGAGTTGTGTTTTTGCTGTCCATGCGTGATTCAGCCTCTCAGGAGACCCCCACAGTGCAGAGCCTCTGAAGTAAAGCAACATTTCCAGATTCCTCTTGATTAGTATTCCACACTTGATCCCCTTGCATACAGCGAGACATCCCACTGTTAAATTTATTGAGTACTGTAGATCAAAGCTCAACTTATCGGCTGAGGATCACAAAAAATAAAGGAAGAAAGTCAACAAAGTTCTGTGAATTGTGCTTGTGAAGAAATTTATTTATTTTAGTTTTTTTTTTAAACTTTGGAAGTGATCTAAGATGCAAATGAATTATTAACACCAAGCAGATTCACTTTTTCCTGAACCAATATGAGCAGTTCAGTTAATGGTTCTATCATTTGATAACAAGCAGACATTTATTTAACGTCACAGGTTTTATTTGAAAACTTCCATAAAAGTTTCCTGTCGCAGAGCTAAACTGGCGTCGTATGAAACTGACACATATCATTGTAAAATAAATGAAAACAACTGCAAAAACTGTGAGGTTGAGCAGAGTTTGACTGGTTTTCAACGTGATGTACTTCATGCCACCAAACTAACAAATGATGAAATTAAGGAGCAAAAAAGATGACTGATGTGAAATCTGTTTGTTGTTTGTTTGATCAGAAACTTCAACCCCACCAAACAATTTTATTACAGAAGGGCTTAATAGATGGGCTCCAATAATTGAGCCCTGTGGGACCCCGCAGGAAAGAGGCACTCAAGTACAGGTAGATACATTATTACCAAACTTAGCACAGAAACTCATGTCACTCAGGTACAAGTACAACCATTCTAATGCTAAAACAGGTTTCTCTTGAAAATGAGTCCTCGAGGCTCAAATTATGAGACAAACTTGTATGAATAAAGGTTGAATGAATGGGGAAAAAATTACAACATTGGTGCTAAATCATAGTGAAAATCTGTCAAGATACTTAACAAAAAAGAAATGATTCCTTTTAAGCAAACAGTGAGGAGGGGAACATTTATTACATAAAACTTCTGCAGAGCCAAGTGATGAAGGCTGATCAACTCACTTATGGAGAGGACTCAATGGACAGGCGGCACCAATTTACCAACATCCCAAAAAATTCAAGTCTTTCATAAAATCTTTTTTTTTTTTACGTTGCTGTTCAGATTTGATTAAATATTGATTTCAGAATAAATAAATAAAAAATCAAAGAAGTTTTAAGTGCCAGTATCTAAATATAGTTTACTTTTTTTCTTCACGTGAAAGGTCTTGCAGCAATTCAAAATCTGTTTTGATGTTACCATTGGCCACAATGCACCTCTTTGTTTTGTGTCACTTCAAACCTTTTTCATCATCTTATGACAATGTGCTTTGACTGCTGTTTTCCTAAAATCGCATTTACACTCAAATGCAAGGGTTGCACACGTTACAGTGAATACTGTCAGTGGAATAAAGGAAATTTAGTAACTAATGCAATTCATCTTTTGTTTAGGACCTTTGATCCCATTGTAAAAAATCCACCTAAAAATGATGAGAATATGTTAGACAATGGTTAATTTCTTTAGAATGAATTCTGCAAAAGCAATGAAGGTATAACCAAAATGTATCAATCTAGATATTTGCACATCTTAGCTCATGTTCTGAAACTATGAATATATTTAAGCATTACACATGTTCATCTATGGCGGGCCGTTTATAAAGTTACGCAGTCAAAAATTAACTGTAATATTTTGGTTTATTTAGCCTTTTCATAAAAAAAAGTTTGAGTTTTCAAAGTCATATTTTCACCACGTTATTCATACATTTAAGTTCCAAACTAGATTTTAATTTACAAGCTAAGTATTTAGTTTACAAAACAAATACCGTATTTTCCACCTGATAACTCGCACCTTTCTATAAGTCGCTTTGTCCAATTATTGGCAATAAATTAGAAAAATCCATTAACATGTTGCACCTTTGTTTAAGTCGCATCTATAATGCGTCACCGCTACACGACGTGTCAGCGCGTCATTTGCCCTGCTGAAATGGCGG
>JBBPBX010019129.1:0-32203 GCA_038048925.1 Garcialebias charrua
ATTAAAGGTTCAGTATGTAACTTTTCTAACAATATATTTTTAACATATTTCTTCACTCTGTCACTACCTCCTGACATACTGATTTTAGACAAGTAATCTCTGAAAAAAACTATTGTCCCCTTGCTTCTCTAAAAGCATTTCTAAAAAGCCACAGTGACCCACCGTTAACCAGCCAATAAAAACAGATTTTGTAACCAGCCAATAAAAACAGAGCTTGAATTTGAATCAGCCAATAAAAACAGAGCTTGAATTTGAATTTCAGCAGAGCTAGGGCAAGAGCAAGCCTCAGAGCCATATATGGCTCTGAGGGGGAGGGACCAGAAACGTGTCTCTGTTCAAAATTTTCCTGTTCCAGCGTGTTCCAGAAATTACATACTGAACCTTTAACATTCTTAATCCATTTAAAGTTCACTGTGTCTTTTAAAAATGTTTTAATGTCTCTAGTTTTCATTATTATATAATTTCTGTTTATGTTCTCTTTCATTCCATTATGAGTGAATAGCTGTGTTTCCATCCATTTTCATTTCGATTTTTGAGCTAATTTTTGAAATCTCGCAAATATGTAAATACAAATTAATGCGAAGCAGAAGTGTTTCCATCTACTGCTTGTAGCGCATCTACCAAGCCACGCACAGCGTCATTACGTCAGACGTCAGCACTGCGCATGTCTACAGTAAACAGGAAGTAGCGGTTGAAAACAGAACCCGGCCACACATCTCGTCAAAATGGAGAGAATATTTCAGGTATGTGTTGCTATCGGGCAAGTTGTATTTATTCTGTCATGCCAACTAGTTTTAGCGATGTTACATGTTGTCCGGAGCGGAAACAGCTGAACGTCACGTGACGTGAATGTTCGCTACGGCAGAACTGAGTCGGAAAATCTGTTTCCATCTGTCGTTTTGCGCATCTGCTCATTTTCGAAGATCCCAAAAACCACCTCAAGCGAGCGTATAAACTTTTTGGCGAACTTGAGAAAGTAAATACGGATTTTGCCGTTTCCATTAAGCTTTTCTGCTGCGATACTTCAAAATGCGCAGCTAGAAACCTTGATGGAAACACGGCTAATGTCACAGTTTGAAGAATTATTGAATAGGTTAGTTAAGCAATAACAACAGAGCTAATAATTGTATACATTCTCAATCTTTAAAATGATTTAATAATGTCTTTTTACTGATTATACTGATAAACCTGTTGTTTGTTTAGGAACCTCCTCCCTGCAGTCTGTCCAGAAAGTCTCCACTTGAGGCGCTTTTTGCTGAAGAAGAGGCACAACATAATGTCACAGCTCCATGTCCATGAAGAAACAAATGGAGAGAGGGCTGCAGATGGACCAGGACCAGCCGTTCTGTCTGAGGACCCTGCTGCTGGTGGTGGAACCAGGTTAGCCCATCAGTGGGAGCTCAGTAACAGGACTGCAGCATCACACACTGGACATGTGGAAATGTGTTTCCATGAGGTTTTCAAACATAAAGCTCTCTTGTAAAAGTGTACCCCTGCGATAACATATTGAAGTACAAAAAGATCTGAAGCTCTCGGCGCTGACCTCTCTAAATGGTTTTAAGAATCTTTTGGAATCCTGGCAAAAACCATTGCAGATATGTTCTTGTTTTTGATTTTGTACATCTACCTTGTGGTGTTTTGCTAGTTTTTGATACTTTGCATTTCACTTTCTATTTCTCTCTTATGTTTTTTTTTTTTTTTTTTTCCTGTTGTTTGTTGTTTAAGGAAATTCTACCATTGCTGTTCATCATTCTTTAGTTTGTAGCAGGTCGCTTTTGTAAATGAGCCCTCGAGGCTCAATGAGATTTACCTGACTAAATAAAGGTTGAATGAAAAAAAGTTCATAAGTTTGATATTTATATACTGGTTGAAAATAGCCCTGTGAGAAATTCATAGTAAATATAACAAAAAGGAAAAAGTTCATAGCATTAAATTCAAACAGAAGCTCTCTACCTTTGCTTGTCATTGTCCCCACATTTAGAGTTGCAACCCTCAGTCCTACATTCTTCACTTTCCTCCTCTCCCTCTGTCTCCTGACACGTTTCCCTCCTTGGGGTCTTCGACTAACAGTAGCACAATTTCCGCCGGCACCCTGTTTGTCAACAGCACCGGTGGCGGTCGTTGTTAACCCGGGCCTCGACCGATCCGGTATGGTTTCACTTTCAGTGTTTCCCCTACATAACCTGCCATGGCGGGGTGGGGGGGACGGACAGAGACACGTCCTGAGCTGCGCAGACGTTGTTGCGGTTTCTTGGGCTTGTTTTGAAAGTAACTTCGCTTGTTTGGGCTTGTTATTATTTGTTCTTTATTATTTGTCTAGAGCAGGGGTCTGCAACCTTTTCGATCCAAAGAGCCATTTCTGCTCCTTTGTTCACTAAATTAAACGTGACCGGAGCCACAACACCTGCTGCAACTGGGATTTTCAACTGGTGGCCCACGGACCACTTTAAGTTTGTTGGAGGACGTTTTTCTGGCCAGCAGGAGTGACTTTATAAAACTAAAAATTTCTAATGATTTTTAACATTTACTGCTATTTTTACATTTTAAGATAAAATAAAAGACAAGATTCTTGTAAAGAAGGAAAAATTTATATAGTTTTGCCCAGTTTCTAAAAACTAAAACGATAAACTATGCAGGCCTATGTGATTTATTTTTTTAACTGTAGAAAAATTAGGTATCCTACTTAAAAGAAATAAAGCATAAAGTGAAAGTATGTTTTACTCCTTGTAATGTAGGAAAACTTCTAAAACTAACCCTTCCAGTTGTTATAAGAACCAATAAAATTCAGTTTTATGTCAGTTTTGGTCAAAGCTTGAAAGAGCCGCTGCAGAGGGACCAAAGAGCCGCATGTGGCTCCTGAGCCGCAGGTTGCAGACCCCTGATCTAGAGTGACAAGACCACATTAAAATGAGCTCCAATAAGTGGAGGAAATATGGGAAAAAAATAATAAAGAATGGGAGAAAGAGCACACACTTAAAGCATGATTCAGGATAGAGATTAAAGAAAGTTTTTTGTTGACTTAGCTTACTATGAGTTTGCTGTTTAATTTTTATTTTATTTTTTAATTTGTACGCATCCTTTATGATTGTCTGTTGTTGTCATTGTCCACTGTTGCCATCACTCTTAGTTTAAAATTCAGGTCTCTCTGGTAAATGAGTCCCAGAGGCTTAGCTAATGGGAATAATTTGAATAAATATGCCAAATGTATTTTTATTTTTTAGAGTGGATATGTTCTTCAAAGTCTTTAGCATAATTTTGCTCTTTATATGTAATGCCATAATAACTGTATGTTTATACTGTTTAAAAACGGCCCTTGTTTTACACAATGGGGTGGGTCGCTTTTGGGCTTGTTTTGGGCTTGTTTTCATGGGGCTGGTCGCTTGTTTCTGTCGCGATATACTGGCAGATAGAGACAAAGCTGAAAGCGCGCAGTTTTAAGAGCAGAGGAGAGACAAACATTTCAGCCGCGTTCAGTTTTATTTATTTATTTTTCGGTGGAGGTGAGACTGAGCCGCGCGCTCAGTGTGTGTGTGTGTGTGTGTGTGTGTGTGTGTGGAGCCGCGCGCAGCTGGAGCCGAGCAGAGGAGAAACATTTCAGCCACGCGTTCGTTTTTTTTTTTTCCCCCATCCGTGGGGATGAGAAACGTGAGCCGTGCGCGTGTATGTGTGGTGGGTGGGGGGTGTCAGCTGAGTGTTCAGCATGAGGCTGCTTTTATGTTTTTTTTTTCAGCTAGTGCACCTGCAGTGGAGCTGCTAGTTTAGCATTACGTCAGTGCCAACAGGTGTTTGGAGCGTTGGGTAGGCGGGGCGCTCGGTTCTATTGAGGGGGCGGGGCGCCCCGCCTATATAATGGTAGGGGAAACACTGACTTTGATGAACTCGCATTATGGTTTTGGCAAAAGTGTCTACCAGATTTGTCTAGCGAATCGATTCAATTCTGATTTTTGGTGTCACGATTCGATTTAAAATCGATTTTTCAATTCAAACGATTTTCGATTCAGAAATGGGTTTTTTTTTCATTGAAATGGTCATAAATTTAGCTTCATTTATGTAACTGACAAGTTGAAAACAATAAACAACAATGTAAACAAATAGAACATTTATTCAAAACTATTTTAAGCAGAGAAGATTAAAGGTGCACTCTGCAGTTTTTGTAGAACGCAGCACTTAGGAAAATTTTCAACAGGGAAAGCATTCTGGTCCCTCCCCACTCAGAGCCATATATGGCTCTGCTCTCCCTTGCTCTCGCTGCATCTTCCGAATGCTCCGCCTCCACTGCATGTCCTGTGGCAGCCGCTGCCAAGTTCTGTGGTTATATGTTAATAAAACGTTCTAAAAAATAAAATAAAAACATAGAGCGCTGGTCCAGCACACCAGAACACCATGAAATCTGCTGAGCCTCCCGCAGCCACGTTGAACCCGAGTTTAATTCGCTCGTGACAAATTCATCCATTTCCTCATTTCAGTCATGGAGTCAGTGGAGGAGGAAGCGATCACTTGACTTTTGGCAAAAAAACAAAAGAAAAGTCCAGATCAGGGATGAAGAAGGGGAATTTAATACATTTGTGTCACATACAAAACAGTTTTGCATCGCTTTGCAATACTTTGAACGAGAACCTGCGCGGCCGCGGGGGCTGGGACAGGCGGGGGCGTGGGTTAGGAGCGTGAGAAGTGAGAAGCTCTGTTTTTATTGGCTGGTTAAAAACTCTGTTTTTATTGGCTGGTTAACGGCGGGTCACTGTGGCTTTTTAGAAATGCTTATTTACCACCTGGAGAAGCAAGGGGACTATAGTTTTTTTCAGAGATTACTTTGTCTAACATCAGTCTGTCAGGAGATAGTGACAGAGTGAAGAAATATGTTAAAAATATATATTTTTAGACAACTTACAGACTGCACTACAGAACTGCAGACTGCACCTTTAAACAACAATGTAAACAAATGGAACATTTATTTAAAACAATAATTTTAGGTTCCTTACTGTATCTAATTTTTTGCATCGTTTGATATTTATACCAAAAATAAGAACAAATTAAAGCCGCAAGCGGCGTTGAGGCCCTCGCAGCAAAGCGCCGCTCCGCCCTTATTGTGGCGAGCGTGTGAACTCTAGCTAGTCCGCCCAGTCGCTATCATGGTGCGCATTTGCCAAATATTCAAAATCGCATGCAAACTCCAGAGCTCCAGCATCGCCTGCTGGTCTTGTATTCACCATGCTGCCACGCCCACATCCTCCAACGAAAACTCCTAGTGTTTTAAAACACATCAGATCAATGTATTATCTGCCTTCTAGCACAGGATCATCTTGACTTGGTCAAGGGCATGAGAGATGGAGTGGCTTTCAACCGCCAGAAAGGTGTGAAATTTGTGACCTCAATCCAAATTAGCCACCTTCCTGTTTATTGCAAAGCACTGGTGCCAGAGGCCTTTCTGTACACCTTGGTTAGCTGGGCAAATGTACCAAATTCCATGCTTGTATGACAAAGTAAGGTCAATGCGGAGGGTGTTTTGTAACTGAGAAATGCCAAAAAATGACCCTTTGACCCAAAATGTCCGACTTCCTGTTGGTTTTGGACCAGGGTTCCAAGATACTTTATTGTAGGTCCTGACAATGTACACATGTGTACCAAGTTTCATAATTCAGGGATAAAGCATGGCTGGGGGATGATTTTTAAAACATATTCTAGGGGGCGCTGTGGAAGAATCAGGCCATGCCCACTACATATTGGACTGCAGTCCTGTCGAGGGATGGACAAGTACAATATCGATCTTGTAAGAATTATGAGGAGGTCAATATTAATACTGACCTCTTTACCTTAATTAATTTACTTATTCAGATTGAATAGTAAATTCACGGATTCTGTTCTTTTTCAGTTTACCCAATATTTCTGTGATCTTTATGATGGATAAATAAACAGAGCCATTAAGTGACAATGGACATTGACTTAGTTTGATATGTCAAAGAGACACTATCATTTATTTAAAATGAATCAACTAAATTAACACCATTACACTTGATTGACATGATTTCACTTTCTTTCAATTAATACGTCAGCACACTTAAATTTAACACAACAGACATAAATACTAGATGTTAAACATATTTAGTCTGAGGGCTCTTTAAACTTAATTATAGTTTCCAGCTTAGATAGAGAGGGGAAAGAGTAGGAGGAAAGATTTAAGAAGAAATTATCGTGAGCATGATACCAGAGTGACACTTCTCCTCCGACTTCTGCTAAAATCCAGGTACGTTTTGTAAACAGCTCTTTACCTTTTGACGACGGCCCGGTAAGAGGGAAGACCTTGTAGCTTTTCAGATGCACGGGTCCTTGTGGGAACCAGTACAATACCTTCAAGCAGGGTTCTGGTTTACGTTTTCCAACGTCTCCTGGTTTTCGCTTGGTCATCAGAGAATATGTCAGCTTCAGGCCTCTGACTTCAAGATAAACTTATTCCAGGAAGGAATAAACAAAGTTCTTGAGCTTACGCTTGTTCGAAGTGGACCCATAACAACATGTTATCAGTCCCAGCTGGATGACGAGTCCTTAGCGCGTGACTTGTGGTCATTCAGCTCTTTGGAAGGTTCACATCATCTTTCGAAGCTCCCAGAAACTCTCAGGAACCTTCTGGTTCCTTCCAAACTCTGCAGACTCTTGCAGACTCTTGCAGACTCTTGCAGACTCTTCCGTTCCAGCAACAGCTTAGAACTTAAAAAGATCATGAGAGGAGAGTTCACTTGTCTTATCGCGACCCAAGGTTACAGCCAGAGCAGAGGGAGATTTGTTTAGGAAAAGACAGAGAAGCTGGAGCCTTGTTCATGAAAAACAACGGATTAACCTGTCTTCTGATGTTCTAAACAAAACCGTCTGGTCTATGTGACCCGAGATTTCACCTTTAACACAGCAGTGAACACAGTTTAACTCTTAAAGAATAACACAGCTTAAAAGCACACATCATGAAAATGACAAAAGTTATTCTTTTGATCACATCAGCCTAAAATCAAAGATAGAAATAGTCTCTTTTTGGTGACTATGTTATCAGATTATAGCTAAATGAATGAGTTTGTAGTAAATGTCTTGCTTTACTGAGAGGTCAGTAAAGGTCATCACTGGACAGTTCAAAAACCTTAATTTGACCCTGGGTAGGTCCACTACAATCTTAGTGAGTTTGGTGCAGCTGGGAGCTTATATTGGGAAGTTATTCCAGCTTGATGTTTCATGGAGAATGGCCAGATTTGAGGCTTGGCCATGCCCACAAGCTTTGACATAGAAAAAACGTAACAACTTTTGACCTTCAATGCCTCAAGATTGTGCTGACCGAGTTTGACGCCTGGATCTCAAAAGCTCTAGGACGAGTTCGCTCAGATATGACGTCAATGAAATAGACAAAATTGTGACTTTGACCTAAAATGGCCGACCTCTTGTTGGCTTTGGACCATTGCTCCAAGAGACTTTTTTGTAGGTCCTGACAAGATACACATGTGTACCAAGTTTCATAATTCTGGGATAAAGCATGGTTGGGGGGTGTTTTTATTTTAAATATTCTAGAGGGCGCTGTTGAGGAATTAGGCCACGCCCACCAAGTATTGCACCGGATCTCTGCCGGGGGGTGAACAAGGATGAATGTCAGTGGGTTTGGTGCAGCTGGGCTGAAACATGTGGAATCTAGAGCAAAACGTATGGTGGCGGCGTGACCTGTGACTTTGCCACGCTGCCACGGCCACGTTCTCTGCTGTAAACCGTTGGCGCTTTAAAACAAGTGAGACCAACTTATCAGTCATCTGACACAAGATCATCTTGATTAGATCAAGAGAGCCAGAGTTGGAACTTTCCAAGAAAAAAAAGTCACTTCTTGTTCTGAGGGGGTATTTAGGTTTATTAGGTGAGGTCAGACTATGACAACATAGGATCGTCAAGCATCCAACCAGGATCCCTCATGCCAAGTTTGGTGCCAATGGACCATTTAATGATAAAGTTATAGCGTTTTGTTTGTTTTGGCGAGTACGCCAAGTTCCCCGCTCCGTCACGCCCCCTGAACATATACGAAAAGTCAATTTTATTGATAACTTTTAAAGCCCCATGCCTTAACTGCATTCTGACCAAGAATGAAGCCGATAGGTCAAAAATGCCTGAGAAGGAGCTCGTCAAAGTTCGACATGAGTAAAAATGAAAAATGAAAAAATTTTGACCTTTGACCCAAAATGGCCACCTCCCTTTGCATTTTAGAGGCTACCTCCAAGAGACTTTTTTTCTTGAATCGGGGGGATCTACCTATGTACACGTACCGAGTTTCAGATCTGTACAACCTACGGTGTCCCCCAACTCACGTTAGGGGGCGCTGTAGAGCAGTTTGGCCACGCCCACTTGCGATTCCACCAGAATCCAAAAATCTTAGTTGGGGGACAATTTTGGGCCCCAAACAGCCGTGCAAAGTGACAGAAAAATAATACAGTAATTTAGAAGAAATCGAGCGATTACCATAGGCCTTCGCAGCGCTTCGCTGCTCGGGCCTAATAATACAAGAGTGCATAAAATTCTGTAACTTAAATTACCAGTATGTATTGTATTAGCTTAGTTGCCTGGATTTCTCAAACAATAAAATAAAAATAAAAATCTAGCAACAAATAATTCAGCCATCATCTTTACCCACTTCTTCCTTTTCGAGTCTCGGGGTTCAATGTGTCCATGTCCAGCCATCACTGTGTGAGAGGCGGGGGACACCAGGACAGGTCTCCAGTCCATCACAGACAAATAAAATAATTCAAATATATAAATACAAAAGTAAACAGACTTCAGCCTACCATAGTGCATTAACCTTTAACTCAACGTAAAATACAGACTTCCAATTTTATTTTGTTTATTACCATATAGATTCATATTTAGTAAATATTTAACAACATTTCAAAACCTGTGCAAACTTGCATTAAAATCTCTTCTGAACTGTAATTTATAAAACATAAATTGTATCATTTAGAACTGGCTCCAGGTGATGTGTCTCATCTGTCCTCTCCAACCTGTTAAAAATACAATTTACATTAAGTTTGTTGTTCAACTTGTCTATAAGTTTTAGTATAATATGAGAAAACAACAGTTACCTTTGAGCTACAGCTGCATCAGAACTTCTCCCACGTTACTCTTGTTTCATGCTGGAGCTGTGTGGACCATTATCTACTTGAAGGAATAATGTACATTGCTTCCAGCTTAATGTACATTGCTTCCAGCTTATTAAAAATAAAAATAAACCCCTCAACTTCCACTGAACTGTCTGTTCGTAAATCCTTTGTGATATAGCAGGAGACGGAGAGAGAAATATTCACAGCTGTTGGAGAATCAGCTGGAAGTTTGCAGCAAACTTCGCTGGTCGACTGGTTTCACTTTCATCTTCTGCGCATTTTATCGTATTTCCAAAATACTGTACCGTAATTTTATTTGACACTTTTTGCAAACAACCGTTCTCTTGTTAAGCTCTGTCTTCCCCCAGAACATTGTAGGATCTAAAATGATTTTTAAAGACGAAGGAGCGAGTTGAATCGCGCTGTCTCTCTCCTCCTCCATGCTAGCAGGCTCCATTCAGATAAAGGGAGCTGGCTAACTATCTTGCTGTACGGTGGCTTACACGGCCAAAATTCTACGGCGGCCCAACGGACACGTAATGCAATATGCAGTACGCTCAGGAGTAGGAGCGGAAAAAATATAAAATTAAAAACGTTTTAAAATTGATTTGGGGCTTTTAGAATCGATTCTGAATCACCAGGAATAAGAATCTAGATTCTTTTAAAAAATATTTATTTTTATGCATCCCTACAGGGCACCCTGCTTGTATAATGGTAGGGGAAACAGTGATTATTACATATCCAACAAAATGGAAGTTTTTTTTAAATCTTCTCTCATTTTGCTTAACAACAAGCACACTTGACCAACTTTGATGCCCAAAAACAATTGAAGTTTTCAGTAATTTTTGATTTTATGGTGGAAAAATCAACAGAGGTCGTCAAATGAGGCTGATCAAACTCTTGTTGAGGAACATGCAACCTAGACAAGACAGTCAGAGTCAAAGAGTCTTTATTGTCATTTGCACCGCATGTGGTACATGTGATGAAAACGAGATTATGTACACGGGGTCCCAAGACGTCATGTTTCTTGAGTGAACGTTTTGATTGAAATAAGCCTTTTGTTTTCAGTTTAAGCCACTGAGTCTGACATCCCTGAAGGTCTTGACTGTCTGGGCCATTGCTGTATTGTTGTATAATAGTTTGTCGACGGGCGTAGAATGTGCAGGATGCTGTTGTTCTCTTATTATGTTTTGTTGCATAAGACGTAATTATAAACAATTTGTTTACAGGAAAGAGACAACTTGCTGGCTTCTTCCATTGAAGTAAAGACTCAGGAAAAACCTCAGCAGTAAGTTGTACTTCTCACAAACCTCTTTACATCTTTCACTGTCACCCAAGACCAAACTGTGTGCAAGCCTGTGCGTATTGTTAGCAAAATATCTCATGAACCACTGATCAGACTCCAATGAAATTCAGAATGACATCCCTGGACGTGCGTCTACAACTCTTACCGTTCAGAGACGAACCAGTTCAAGTTGGTGTCACATCTGAGCAAACACAAAAGTGGCTTCAACTCAGACAGATTTACTGATACTGAGCTAAAATTTGCTGTGGTAGTAGCTGAGAGTCTTCCACGGCACATGCTTTGAGCACTAACACATTATGTGAGATCTCGCCCTGTTGTGCTTAACGTCGTCCTCAGGGTTAACCGAAACAGCTGTAGCTTCGTCTCTTCTCATCATCAGATCATCTCAGTTTAAAACTCTGGCACTAAAGGCGGCGGGCGATATGCATTCCTTCAAGCAACGCTCGGCCTTTTATATTATGTCTAAGTTTTGACCAGGTGTGCTGGTGTGTACTGTCCATGTCATTTATGTTCATCATATTTGAACTCAGATTTTGTGCCATAAATTTAAAGTTTGGCACAATTCAAATAAGAAGTCGAAATTTTTTTTTAAACCCACAAACTTCTCTTCTTCACAGACAGTCCATGGAAACTGGAAGTTATTCAGATGCAAAGGCTTCTTCCATCAAATCTAAGAGAACACCTGAAACCTCAGCTGGACCTTCTTCAGAGGGTAAACATCTTAAAATTCAATATGCTCTGTTTATATTTGAAAATGAACCGATAAATGTCAGTTTATGCTCTCACCTTCACATGTAGCTCCTTGTAAAGTCTGTTTAGGTTGTTGTCCCCATCACAAATAGAAGACGGCGAGTTGGAAGTACCCTCCCTCTGTCCATCCATCTATATGGATGTAGCTCGCTCTGAATTTTTTTGTCGGCCACCAAACACAAAAAACACCTGCGCATCAGCATTAGACCACGGTGTTGTTCTTATTGTTTTTAAAATCTTTAAAATTGATCCAGCCTCTGCTCCGAGTTCCGAGTAATTGCAAATGACGGATTGGTGTTTTGAAAATTCTCTGAAAGATCCATTGAACCTTCCCCCAGACCATTCACTGACCGTCAATGTTCTGACGTCATGTTCTGGTGCCGGCACGGCTTGCTTGGTCCCACCAGAGAAACAGGGACCAAAAAAGGGGTCGGTTCCACAAAAAAAATGACAGTGGAAAAGCGGTCAAAACCGTACCGAACTGAGCCGAACCAGGCTGAAGAGGAGCAGTGGAAAAGGAGATTTGGGGTGGCCCTTGGGGTGGCTGAAGATTATATAATTGTGGCCATGCCACCATTGGCCACCCCCCTGGCTCCACCTTTGTACAAACCGGATTCCAAAAAAGTTGGGACACTAAACAAATTGTGAATAAAAACTGAATGCAATGATGTGGAGATGGCAAATGTCAATATTTTATTCATAATTTAACATAGATGACGGATTAAAAGTTTAATCTGAGTAAATGCAACATTTTAAAGGCAAAATATGTTGTTTCAAAATTTCACAGTGTCATCAAATCCCAACAAAGTTGGGACAAGTAGCAATAAGTGGCTGGAAAAAGGAAATTGAGCATATAATGAACAGCTGGAAGACCAATTAACACTAATCAGGTCAATTGACAACATGATTGGATATAAAAAGAGCATTACCAGAATGGTGTTACCCAGCGTAAAATAGCAAAGACTTTTAAGTAGGGCTGTTGATCGATCAATAAAAATCAACTAATTAATCGCAAAACCGTTTTAAAATTAATTGTGATTAATCGCGATTAAACACTTTAAAGCTGCACTGACATCATGTTGTAACTACTGTATGCATCATTTTGCACTACATATATATATATATNCCGCGGAAATTGTGCTACTGTTAGTCGAAGACCCCAAGGAGGGAAACGTGTCAGGAGACAGAGGGAGAGGAGGAAAGTGAAGAATGTAGGACTGAGGGTTGCAACTCTAAATGTGGGGACAATGACAAGCAAAGGTAGAGAGCTTCTGTTTGAATTTAATGCTATGAACTTTTTCCTTTTTGTTATATTTACTATGAATTTCTCACAGGGCTATTTTCAACCAGTATATAAATATCAAACTTATGAACTTTTTTTCATTCAACCTTTATTTAGTCAGGTAAATCTCATTGAGCCTCGAGGGCTCATTTACAAAAGCGACCTGCTACAAACTAAAGAATGATGAACAGCAATGGTAGAATTTCCTTAAACAACAAACAACAGAAAAAAAAGAAAAAAAAAAACATAGGAGAGAAATAGAAAGTGAAATGCAAAGTATCAAAACTAGCAAAACACCACAAGGTAGATGTACAAAATCAAAAACAAGAACATATCTGCAATGGTTTTTGCCAGGATTCCAAAAGATTCTTAAAACCATTTAGAGAGGTCAGCGCCGAGAGCTTCAGATCTTTTTGTACTTCAATATGTTATCGCAGGGGTACACTTTTACAAGAGAGCTTTATGTTTGAAAACCTCATGGAAACACATTTCCACATGTCCAGTGTGTGATGCTGCAGTCCTGTTACTGAGCTCCCACTGATGGGCTAACCTGGTTCCACCACCAGCAGCAGGGTCCTCAGACAGAACGGCTGGTCCTGGTCCATCTGCAGCCCTCTCTCCATTTGTTTCTTCATGGACATGGAGCTGTGACATTATGTTGTGCCTCTTCTTCAGCAAAAAGCGCCTCAAGTGGAGACTTTCTGGACAGACTGCAGGGAGGAGGTTCCTAAACAAACAACAGGTTTATCAGTATAATCAGTAAAAAGACATTATTAAATCATTTTAAAGATTGAGAATGTATACAATTATTAGCTCTGTTGTTATTGCTTAACTAACCTATTCAATAATTCTTCAAACTGTGACATTAGCCGTGTTTCCATCAAGGTTTCTAGCTGCGCATTTTGAAGTATCGCAGCAGAAAAGCTTAATGGAAACGGCAAAATCCGTATTTACTTTCTCAAGTTCGCCAAAAAGTTTATACGCTCGCTTGAGGTGGTTTTTGGGATCTTCGAAAATGAGCAGATGCGCAAAACGACAGATGGAAACAGATTTTCCGACTCAGTTCTGCCGTAGCGAACATTCACGTCACGTGACTGATCAGCTGTTTCCGCTCCGGACAACATGTAACATCGCTAAAACTAGTTGGCATGACAGAATAAATACAACTTGCCCGATAGCAACACATACCTGAAATATTCTCTCCATTTTGACGAGATGTGTGGCCGGGTTCTGTTTTCAACCGCTACTTCCTGTTTACTGTAGACATGCGCAGTGCTGACGTCTGACGTAATGACGCTGACGTCTGACGTAATGACGCTGTGCGTGGCTTGGTAGATGCGCTACAAGCAGAGTTGATGGAAACACTTCTGCTTCGCATTAATTTGTATTTACATATTTGCGAGATTTCAAAAATTAGCTCAAAAATCGAAATGAAAATGGATGGAAACACAGCTATTCACTCATAATGGAATGAAAGAGAACATAAACAGAAATTATATAATAATGAAAACTAGAGACATTAAAACATTTTTAAAAGACACAGTGAACTTTAAATGGATTAAGAATGTTAATAAGTGTTGGATTTGCTATATAGTACCGGTAGTAATGTGTCTGAGTGCAATATAAGTGCAATCCATGGCAGGAGTTGAATCCACATCTGAAAAGGGATGCAACCTTTTCACAATATATGCTGTAACTGTTCTGTGTCTCTCTTCATTCAGTTACACAGACGTTTTTACCTTGGACACTGGTGAACACCGTGGAGCCATTTCAGGTCGTTTGTCTAAGAAAACAATGCGAGCTAACGTTACCATTGTGTTTGTATTTGAGCTGACTTACCGCTTTAAGTGGAGTATAACTTGTTAGCTGCCTTAATGTTGGTATGAGACGTAGTTTATAGTTTTATTTACCTGATGGAGCTGAAGAGGCAGCGAAAAGTCCAGCGGAGCGTTTTGCAGATGACCACACTTCTGGTCGGACACTAAGCGAAAATAATCCGGCGGAACGCGTCAAAGACGTGACACTATTTTACTTCTCCACCCTCCTTTGCATGATAGAAAATTAGTGCAAGTGCTGCACTGACCCACCCAACTGGTCATTTTATTAAAGTTAAGCCACGCTTTCGACCGCGGATGCACACTTCCGGTGGATTCTTCTTCGTTGGTTTTCGGCGGCAAATTCTTCTTCGGCGTTGGCGGCTACTTCCGGTCAGCGGACTAGCATCGGAAATAGGAATCGAAAATTAATATTTTGAACGATTCCAGGAAAACCGGACAGTTAGCCCCGGTTCCGATCGATTCTCGATTCTTGATGCCCAACCCTAATTGTGATATGTGGTGAGAACAGGGAACAGGTGGAAGAGAACTTGGAGAGGTGGAGGTATGCACTTGAAAGAAGAGGAATGAAAGTCAGTCGTAGTAAGACAGAGTACATGTGTGTGAATGAGAGGGAGGCCAGTGGAACAGTGAGGCTACAAGGAGCAGAGGTCACAAAGGTGCAGGACTTCAAGTACTTGGGGTCCACTGTCCAGGAAAATGGGAAATGTGGTAAAGAGGTGAAAAAGAGAGTCCAGGCAGGATGGAGCGGATGGAGAAAAGTTTCAGGAGTGATTTGTGACAAAAAGGTGTCAGCAAAGGTCAAAGGAAAAGTTTACAAGACAGTGGTGAGACCAGCTATGTTGTATGGTCTGGAGACAGTGTCATTAGAACTGGAAGTAGCAGAAATGAAGATGCTGAGGTTCTCCTTAGGAGTGACAAGGATGGATAAGATCAGGAATGAGATTATCAGAGGTACAGCACATGTTGAACAACTGGGAGATAAAGTTAGAAAAAAAGGGAAAAGCCGAAAGAAGAAGAAGAAGATGTGTCTTTCAGCTTATTTCTGCAAGTTTCAACTATTTCTGCTGTTAGCTGTTTTTATGCTGATTTGAGGTTTTATGAACTAATTCCATATTTTTGCACTCATTTAAAACCTTTTCAGCTTTAATTCAGCAAAAATGTGTTCTTGCCACTTCATCCTAGTAATTTCAGCTTGTTTCTGCTTTTTAGCTACTATTCAGCTGTTTTTTATTTCAGTTTTTTCATATAATTTCCACTTTTTGTGCTAATTTCTGCTTCTTTCAGTCTAATTGGACAAATTTGTACTCTCTCCACATCCGATAATTCTCAGTCAGGTCATCTGGACAGTTTTTTTTTTTTTAGTAGAAATGTTTCACCCTCACTCCAGAGGGCTTCATCAGTCAGAGTAGTTCCAGCACACAAAAGAAACTGTCCAGATGACCTGATTGAGAATTATCGGATTTGATACCTGGATTATTGAGCATGAACTTTCTTGTCTTGAACCACTTTGGCTGTGGCTGCCTGCCTGGTAGGAGTCGACGAGGGACAGGACGGCCTCCAGAAACCATCTTGGCTCCAGCAAACTGGTTGGTCCACTTAAGTTGTTTACTTGGTGGGGGAACAGTGTGCTGGAACTACTCTGACTGATGAAGCCCTCTGGAGTGAGGGTGAAACGTTTCTACCAAAAATAAACTGTCCAGATGACGACGTGCGGTGAGGTTCATGGCTGGTGAGGCACTGTGCAGTTTTTTTTCATATGTATAATAAAAAAACAGACAAAAAAATGTTCTCCACGTTTTGGCTTCTGTCTGCCATAGCTTCTTCAGCGCTTTGGATACTTTGGATAGCGTTATTTTCTTCTTTTATAATACATGAACCCTACAGAGTAGTTTATTCGCCATTTGATTGGCAGCAGTTAACGGGTTGTGTTTAAAATCTCATATCAGCAATCTTTACACATACAAACTGTAGCACACAAAAAAGCACATTTAATTTGGAGAAAAAATTATTTTAGTCTTACCTTTACTTATAAATTAAATTAACTATAACAAAATCAATTTTTATTTTACAGAAAAGAGCTGTGAGAATTATTACAAGAAAGCCTTAATGTCATCCATCTAATATATTATTTAAACAACTCAAAGTACTGAAGTTTAATGATTTGGTGGACTATAATATTTTGTTAGTAATAGAACCCTCAAATGTTCAAATGTATTTTGTTAAGAGAGAAAGCTGCTAGTCTAAAGGGAACTGACATTTTTGCAGAACTAGTTTGAAGGGACGGTCTATTTCAATACAGGGAGTTGAATTGTGGAATGGTTTGGGAAATTATGTTAAAAATGTAAACTCTGTGCTTATGTTTAAAAAAAATGATCAAAACTAAATTGTTAACAAAATACTAAAACTTTCAGTTCAGTATTTAATGTTCTAGATATTTGTAGATTGTGAAAAGTTACGGTACTCTTTTTTGCTCTGTTACTTATAGATAATTATTGTTTTGAGTGTTTGAACTTGTTTTATTTATGAAAACGGGGCAGATAAAATAAGATTTCTTTGTATTCTTTCATATAATATGTGATATGTTTTTTTCATTTTCTTCTGGTTTTTAATTAGCCTGGTTAAAACCACACCCTGTCCTTCACTTCGCTTCAGACTAGGGTCTGGCATTCCTCCCATTGAAAACGATTTCTCCTGGAGATTTTTGAATGGACCAATCAGAGAACAGAAGGCGGAGTTTTGTTAGTTTAGCCTGGCGAGGTCCAGGCTATCAGATAAATTGCTCAGAAACCACTCGGTGGATATTTTTTCTGCCACCAGTGTGTAATTATATGGCTCTAATTTACTGACTGTTGGCCTAGATAAAACATTTGAGATAAAATTCGATTTTTTATCATTTATTTTCGTAGCGCACCCGAGGCTGTTTGGAAAATGTCAAACCGAAACTATTTAAATCCAGCAGATTTGACCATTTCGTGAATTGATTTAGGAACTGTTAAGCTCAGGAACACTTCTGATATAACGTCAGCTAAGAAATATATTTTTTATCAGCAGAGAAATAATAGTTTTTTACCTTGTTTTGATGAAAATTCCTTCGTGGCGGCAGCCATTTTGAATGACGACGTCAGTCGACATCGTTCAAAACTCCGCCTTCTGCTCTCTGATTGCTCAGGAACACTTCTGATATAACGTCAGCTAAGAAATATATTTTTCTCAGCAGAGAAATAATAGTTTTTTACCTTGTTTTATTGAAAATTCCTTCGTGGCGGCAGCCATTTTGAATGACGACGTCAGTCGACGTCGTTCAAAACTCCGCCTTCTGTTCTCTGATTGGTCCGAACAAAAATCTACCGGAGAAATCCTTGTGGATGGGGGAAGTCCCAGACTGTGAAGTGAAGGGAAATGAGAATTGAGCGGAGCTGTGCAGGAAGGCGAGGGCCAGGCTAGTTTTTAATATAAAATGAATAAATTAAAAAAAATTAAAAAAATGAAGTCCATGTGCCACTCCTTCTGAATGAAGACGTCAATGATTTTTTTTGTAGAAGTCTTCCTTGTCGGCTTTCAGTCTCTCTGCCTCGATGGAGATCAGAAGAAAGCCTTCCTTGATCAGAAATTTAATCCTCCATTGAAAAATTCTAGCCAATCAGGAGAAAAAAATAATGTAATGACTGCTGGTGAAGATTCTCAGTCGTCCAGGACATGATAAAATCAGAAAAAGCGCTCAGTACAAAAAAGTCCAGTTGTTTTTGTATTGAGCGCTTTTTCTGAATTGAATGACTGCACTTTCCTTAGATTAAATTGTAGCGTGCTTCACTTCCTCAAATCCTGGGCTCACTAGCCCCGCCTCCTCCTCCATGCGGCTTGCCTCGCACGGCATCTTTTATCACTGTTTTATGATCGCCCAGCACAAGAAACACGTTACACACACATACAGTTTTAGACAGAAACACCAGACATTATATTCACCAGCTAAACTATAGAAATGTAGTTTATATAGCAAAAGTATTTGGACATTTTAATAGAGACATGAGGAGTACGGGCTCACTGCGGCTCAGTCAGCCGAGTGATTGCGCAATCGTGCGGCGCAGCTGCCGAGTGCCTCCCGCACGTCCCTCCTCAGAATTTGAACGCTAAATAAGAAAATTTGGTGATTTTGAATAAAAAATAACTTAAAACTGGTTTAGTTTTTTTTTTTTTTGTGCCGCCGCTTTGGCGCAGGGGATAAAGCGGGCGGCACATATGCTTGAGGCTGAGCCTCTCCACAGGCGTCGCGGGTTCACGTCCCAGACCCGACGAGCTTCTTTCTGTGGTGTCTCCCCCCTCTCTACCGTTTCGCCCTCTCCCTCTCCAATAAAGGCCACTAGCGCCCAAAAATGTAAAAAATATAAATAAATAAAAACTGGTTGTTTTTAGTAAAATAAGTTTATAGTTCAAATCAAAGGATAAATACAATAATTACATTTATTTTTTCAATTTACATTTTTTTCTTTCCATGATGACAGGTGAGGCGTGGCCTCACCTGCCTCCCCTGACCGCACGTCACTGCCAGATGACCTGATTGAGAATTATCAGATTTGATACCTGGATTATTGAGCATGAACTTTCTTCTCTCTCCACATCCTTCTAATTTAAGCTTTTGTTTGATTTTTTTTTTGCTACTTTTTAGCTATTTATTGCCAATTTCAGCCTTTTTTTGTGTGCTAAATTTCTAATATTTTGTGCTCATTTCTGCTTATTTAAACCTTATCCTAACTCCGCCAAAACCTGTCCCAAGCCAGGTTGCAAAAGGAGGAGGGTTGGGTGCAGGGCCAAAAACCCTGCCCTGTAAAAACAAAACACTGCTACAGAAACGGCAAGCTCATTTCAGAACAGCTTGCTGCCCAATACGCTCTCAAGCGCGGGAGGATATAAGTCTAAGTAAAACCTTATCCAGCAAATATGTGTCCTTTCTGCTTTCTTCTGCTAACTTTGGTTTGTTCTTCCATTTCAGCCACATTTCAGCATGGTTTTTTTTAAGCTAATTTCAGCAATTTTTCAGCAAATTCTTCTGCAATGAGCATTTACACTATTTTTGCAGGAAATGCAATTTCTCTAGTTTTTCTTGTTGTTCCTTGGTCATAAAATATACAGTACATGTAAATGAGTTTCTCACCTCCACTCTGTCTGTCCTCAAGAGTTTCTGTGCAGCAGCAGCAGCAGGTACAGGGACGCTGGGGTTGCTGGTGACCAGTACAGGTGCACTGGGCAAGATGTCAGCAGCCATGAGGCCAGGCGACACAGGTCCAAGGTAGGGGTTAGGGTCTAACACTGAATGTTAGGAAACGCCTTGTATCTGTGACTTTCCTTCCCTCCATTGATTACAGTGACATTCTCTACATGAATGCTCCTACAAGCACCCTGCGGATGTTGGATGTTGTCTATCATGGTGCACTAAGATTCATAACTGGCTGTGATTATCGTACCCACCACTGCACCCTGTATTCACTGGTTAACTGGACATCATTAACCTCACGCAGACTCTTCCACTGGTACATTTTCATCTTTAAATCACTTCTTGGTCTGCTGCCCTCATACATCTCCTCCTACATGTCTTTGCATGAGTGCAGCTACAGCGTGCGCTCTCAGGACATGATTACCTGCAGTGTTCCGTCAGTGAGGACTGAACTTGGAAAAAGGGCCTTCTCCTACTCTGCTCCTGCTTCATGGAATATCTTACAAAAAGATCTGAAGCTCTCGACCTTGACTTCTCTAAATGGTTTTCAGAATCTGTTGGAATCCTGGCAAAAACCAATGCAGATTTGTTCCTGTCTTTGATTTTATACGTCTACCGGATAACACCTGGAGAGCTGGTGCAAAGAGAACAATCTTCACATGAATGTGAAGAAGACAAAGGAGATGATTGTGGACTTCAGAAGGAACAAACACACCCATGCCCCACTGAAAATAGGTGGGTCTGCAGTGGAAGTGGTCTCCAGCTACAAATACTTGGGTGTACACATGAATGATAACCTCAGCTGGAGCAACAACACCACCAGCCTGATCAAGAAAGGTCATCAGAGACTCTACTTCCTCAGACGGCTGAGACGAGCTGGTCTGAGCAGCCCAGTTCTCACCTCGTTCTACAGGTGTGCAGTGGAGAGCGTCCTGTGCTCCAGCATCAACGTGTGGCATGGAGGCTGCACAGTTGAAGAGAGGAAAGCTCTACAGAGAGTGGTGAAGGCTGCACAGAAGTCTGTTGGAGTCAGTCTCCCCACCATCACAGACATTTACACCTCCAGATGCAGGAAAAGAGCCACCTGCATCATGAAAGACCTCACTCATCCAGCACACTCACTCTTTGCCCCACTCCCCTCAGGACGGAGGTTGAGGAGCATCAAATGTAGAACCACTAGACTGAGGAACAGCTTCTACCCTGAGGCTGTTAGACTCATGAATAAATAAAAATAAAATAAAAAAATAAACACTGCAAAATATCACATCATACTGATGCTGATCTGTTTTCTTGTTGCTGTGTTCATCTGTGTTCATCTGTGACCATCTGCTCATACAAACTCATGTTCGTGCTGCTGTTTATTCCCACTATATTAAGCTTAGTGTATTACTAGTTGATGCGTTTCTTAGTTAGTTCTAGATGTTATTACTGTTTTTCTCTTTCATTTGTTGTTGGATGTAACTGGGACCTCGTGTACATAATCTCGTTTTCATCTCATGTACCACATGCGGTGCAAATGACAATAAAGACTCTCTGACTCTGATAATGTTTTGCTAGTTTTTTGATACTTTGTTAAAAAAAGAAAAAAAAAATCTTTTGTTTTTTCTCTCTTTTGTTTTCTATTGTTTATTGTTTGTTTGTTTATTGTTTAAGGAAATTCTATCACTGCTGTTCATTGTTCTTTAGTTTTAGCAGGCCGCTTTCGTAAATGAGCCCATAAGGTTCAAAAGAGTTACCTGACTAAATAAAGGTTGAATGAATGAATAAATGCAGCGGCTGCGGCAGCGTTGGCATTGGTGGCAAGGCTGGGTGTGACTGAAAACATGGGCTGCCGAGCACATTAACAGTTTGTCAAAATTCCTTCTCAGAATTCAAGTCACAACGACGACTCACACAAAGGAACAGTTTGCATTTAATTTGTTGGTGGGCTCTGTGGATAAGTTATAAACAAATATCCAACCTGTTGGAGATAGATCTCGGATCCTCAAGTTTGGGAGAAGTAAAAGTACTGAATGGATCAACAAGCTAACAGAAAGAAGATTTCTACAATCTTAAAACGACTCCAGCATTAAGAAAATTTATAACAGTTTATGTGAAAGCCATTTTTATTTTTATTTTTTACTTTAGCAGTACTGTAAAGTCCAGATTATTTCATCAGTCCTTTGTCAGGATTTTCTACATGGATTATTGAGCATGAGCTTTAATGTTTTGAACCACTTTGGCTATGGCTGCCTCAGAGGAGTCGACAGGGGAGAGGGCGAGCCCCAGAAACCATCTTATCACCAGAAAACTGGTTGGTCCCCCATGTGAGTGTGCTGCTTGTGGAGCTCAGTTTCTTGTGGTTCCTCGGACTGATGAAGTCCTTTGGATGAAGGACGAAATATCTCAACTAAAAAAGAAACCGTCCAGATGAACTGACTTAACTTTGCTGAATTTTCAACCTGGTTTATTGAGCATGAACTTTGAAGTAAGAAACACAATCCTAATTAAAGGAGAAATGTAATCAAATCTGAAAAAATCGATATAACAAGAATTTCATATAGTAAACAACACACATAAACAAACTTAGTATGCTTTTTTCAAGTCAGTAGCTTAAAGAAATAGTTTTTTACATTTTTCCTGCTACATGCTGAAGTGCAGTGATTTCTGTAGTAATTTTCTGGACGCACTTTTATGACACAATTAAGACCTCCTTTGCTATCTTACAATAACACTGAAGCTATAAACCCATCATTACTGTCCTCCTGTCTGTCATTTAAAATGGAAGCAGAAGACTTTTTTGAATCTGAAGGATATCACTTTAGTTTGTCAAAAACAGTTTGGTGATTTAGTGCATTAATGGGCATTTCTATCCTGGAAATACGAATAGCCGTGCGTTAGCCGCCGTATGCTAACGTGGAAGTGGGGGTGTTGAAAATGTCCTGAAACAGTTACCAATGTCTTGTTAAGCTCTGTCTTCCCCAGAACATAGTAGGATCTAAAATGATTTTTAAAGATGAAGGAGCAAGTTGAAACATGCTGTCTCCCTCCTTGCTAGCAGGCTCCATTGGGAGCTGCCTGGCTAACTAACTACGGTGGCCCTACACGGCCAAAATTCTACAGCGGCCGAATGCACAGGAGCGGTAAAAATACAATATAAAATTTAAAAAAAGTTTTAAAATCGATTTTGGGGCTTTTAGAATCGATTCTGAATCGCCAGGACTAAGAATCTTGATTCTTTAAAAAATAGATTTTTTTTGCTGCATCCCTAATTGCTACACACTGAAACCTTTTTGTCCACAACTAGATACACACACTAATATTACTGTATGAGGATACACACTGAAACCTTTTTGTCCACAACTAGATACACACACTAATATTACTGTATGAGGATACACACTGAAACCTTTTTGTCCACAACTAGATACACACACTAATATTACTGTATGAGGATACACACTGAAACCTTTTTGTCCACAACTAGATACACACACTAATATTACTGTATGAGGATACACACTGAAACCTTTTTGTCCACAACTAGATACACACACTAATATTACTGTATGAGGATGAACTCCAGTTGCACTGCCTATGTCATATTCAGGGGACGGAGAGCAGGCAGGGGGAGGGGGGTCAAAAACACCAGATGAGAATTTCTTCACTTTGCAAAGTCTAAATTTGAGTTAGGATGACATTTTTGACTTGTGAAAATTTCTCAACAAGCTTATTTTATGCTTTTCATTAGACTACTATTAGCTTAAAAACACTTTTCATTTCTCCTTTAAAGTTTTTTTTTTTTTTTACTAAAAAGTAATTCTTTGTCATTTTGTCAAAGTGCAATAAGAAAAAAAAGAGGAGTTTTTAAAGAATGAACGGCAACAGCTTTAACACAACTACCGGTATATGACAATTTGAATGTTTTTAAACGGAACAATATTCAAGAAAGCTATTTTCAAGAAAAAAAAGTGGGAAAAAAACATGTTGATGTTAATTTAGAATGAGTTTATCTATTATTATCTTCTTATTTTTGTTTTTTCATATTCATTTTTTGTCATAGAACTTCAGCTAAAAGTAGGTATAAAAAAGGTACAGAAAATGAAAAAGTGAGAACAAATCTGAAAATGGCCCAACGATCAAAATCTAATGACAAAAAAAATTCAATATATACTAATTCTAACATAATTTTGACATAATGTTCAGACAGTGATGTCAGTTATCTCATTATGTTGTTATTCTATTAGAAATGTTACAATATTCCTGCAGGAATTACCTCAGTCTGCATCAGAAGTGTTGAGTTGTTGATTTCTGCCACTGTTTGCACCTCAGAATTAAACTCTCCTTCAAACTGAGGTTGTTCAAAGAGTTACCGTATGTACAACAGGTAAGCTATTAATCATTTACTTAAGAATCCATCTTCAAAATGTTTGAATTGTCCCTTAAGGGTACCAATCACACTCACTAGCCGTGTTTCCATCAAGGTTTCTAGGTGCGCATTTTGAAGTATCGCAGCAGAAAAGCTTAATGGAAACGGCAAAATCCGTATTTACTTTCTCAAGTTCGCCAAAAAGTTTATACGCTCGCTTGAGGTGGTTTTTGGGATGTTCGAAAATGAGCAGATGCGCACAGCGACAGATGGAAACACATTTGCCGACTCGTGCTGCCGAAGCGAACATTCACGTCACGTGACTGATCAGCTGTTTCCGCTCCGGACAACATGTAACATCGCTAAAACTAGTTTGTATGACAGAATAAATACAACTCGACCGATAGCAACACGTACCTGAAATATTCTCTCCTTTTTGACGAGATGTGTGGCCAGGTTCTGTTTTCAACTGCTACTTCCTGTTTACTGTAGACATGCGCAGTGCCGACGTCTGACGTAATGACGCTGACGTCTGACGTAATGACGCTGACGTCTGACGTAATGACGCTGTGCGTGGCTTGGTAGAAGCGCTTCAAGCCAGCAGATGGAAACACTTCTGATCTGCATTAATTTGTATTTACATATTTGCGAGGTAGCTCAAAATACGAAATGAAAATGGATGGAAACACAGCTACTGTACCTGCAGTTTATGGTGTTTAGCCTGCTGCTCTTTGAGAAAGTCTCAGTTTTGACTTCAAAATGCTCATTTCACAAGACAAAGATAAATAAAAGAATGAATTTAATGAGAAATCAGCTGCTTTTAAAACCTTTAATATTTGAACTTTTCTAATTATTTAGATTATTTTTATCACTTCATAAAAGCACAAACCACATTAGAAACTAAGTGGCTAAAAGAAAGACACCTGTCATCAATTTCACATAAACATTGATTTATTACCTATTCTCCCTTTCATTGTGACTACCGTAGTTTTTGGACTATAGGTCGCAGCTTTTTATCATTTTTTCATGGCCTGTGACCTATACTGTAGTCAGGTGCAACATGGCTTTTTATAAAATAAGCTGATTTGTAATCATTTATTAACAAAAATTAAACTGAGACACACTCTTACAATAATGTCAGCTAACAAATATTTTTTAGGTGTTTATCCTGCTAAAATTATTCATTTATTAAAGAAAAGTTCAGCTCAGACACATATTTGCTATAATTTTTTATCAAACAATTAATTGTTTTTAAGTGTTAATCTTCTTAAAAGCCTTGCTGTGCGCTCCTGTGGAAGAGACATTTGCAGCAGAGCTAAACACGGTCCACATTTTGACGTAGGTGCAACCTATATATGGACTTTTCCAATTCTTTGGCAATAATTGGACAGTGCGACCTATACTCGGGTGCGACCTATAGTACGAAAAATACAGTAATCTTTTAACTTTTCTTTTCTACTTTTTTGATTTATTAATTTATTCATGCATTTAAACTTAACAAAAGACAAATTCATCAAAAATAAATAAACATTGAATGAAAAGGGTGCAGAAAGAAGAAAACTATTATGATATAATAATAATATACAGTAATTCTACTTAAATCACATTCCTGTTAGAGTAAACTGTAACATAAAACACCAGACGACTTTTTTTTTAAACATTAAAACCCAAAAGATAAAGAAAAAAACATATCACATATTATATCATACCTGCAAACTCATGAGGGATGGACTAGGTGACAACCCTAGCGACGTTCGTAGCGGGTTGCTGCAGCTCGAGAGCCCCTTTATCTCCTGCAGTTTGGTGATGCTCTTGGTCAACGTGCTCAAAGTTTCCATGATCTTGACTTTATCCTCGGCCTTCATGGTCTTGTTCTTCTCAAGCTTGGAGATCAGGAGCTGCAGGAGAAGAAAGCTTTATTTACCAAACGCTCGAGCGCAGTGACTAATCTAAACAGTAAGCCCACAGGCTGAGTCACAGAAATACAAAGAGAGTCAATGAGGTAAAATTCTTGGGTGTAGTTATGGATGATAAGCTGTCATGGAAACAACATATCAATTTGGTCAAAACAAAAATATCCAAATCAATTGCAGTATTTTATAAAGTTAGATATCTATTTAATGATAAAGCATTGTATCTATTGTATAATTCAATTGCTGTGCCACATCTGATTTATTGTATAAGTGTATGGGGCAAAGCTTGTAAAACCAACACATTCCCTCTTTTTATTTTGCAGAAAAAAATTATATAAGAGTTATAACAAGAAAACATTACTGCCACCCATCTAATGAATTGTTTTGTCAAATGAATCTACTGAAATTTTATGATTTAGTAGATTATAACATTTTGCAACTTATGTATAGAGCTCATAATTGTATGTTACCATCAAATATCCAAATGTATTTTGTCAAAAGAGCTGGCAACTATAATCTCAAGGTGAAAGATATTTTTGTCAAACAGAAATTCAGAACAAGTTTGAAGGGAAGATCTACTGTGATACAGGGTGTTGGATTGTGGAATAATTTAAAGTCAGTTTTTAAGGAAGCCAAATCGATTCCTGTCTTTAAGAAACTTGTTAAAGTTGATTTTTTGAACAAATATAAATGACTGCATTGAGTATATATATAATTATTGGTTAAACGAGTTGTTTACTTTTTTAGTTATTATAGAGCACTTAGTTTGTATTAGATGAAAAAAAGAGCAGATTTAACAAGATATTTTCTTCATCTGCTATCTTTCATTTTATGTTTTTTCTTTTCATTTTTTTATATATATATGTCATTTGTTGTATTTTATTCTTATAAAATGAACAAACTTATAAAAAAAAATAAAAAAAAGTCTCCTCTCAGATGAAGTCTGGTCCTGAGTTTTATCTGTCATGTTTGATTCCATCCACAAGAAATCAACATGATTGACAGATCCAGACGGTTCTTCCCAATTACGAGTTTAAGACTCTAAAACTCCAAAACTAACAGATTTCAGCTCTTAAAACATCTCAAACTTCACGTCATTGTTTAAATATCTACAAATGACAGGAAAACTTCTAAAACTAGAACTTTCTGTTGTCAATAAAAAATAAAACAATACAACTCAGTTCAGTTTTACATTTGTTTTGGTCAAAGCACTGCAGAGGGGCCACAGGACCGCATGTGGCCCCGGAGCCGCAGTTCGCAGACATCTTCTCCAAAGCGTCCAGGAGTTTTCTCACCTTCTGCATCTCAATGTGCTTCTCCAATATTTCCTGCTTCTTCCTCCTCAAGTCCTGCTGAAGTTTCAGGGCTTCCTGGGAGAGGAACCACAGGGAACGATCAGGAACTACATCCTCCCACTCGTCCTCTACACCACCTGCTCCGAGCCTCACCTGTTTCTTCTTCAAGGCGTCCTGCGGGCTCCTCTGGCTCGACTTCAGAGCAGCGGGATTGTAGACGGTTTTCGTGAGGCCCGTGGATGTGGAGAACACCTGCAACTGTAGGGGACGAAAACGCATTTCAAACATTCGCTCGATTAAAAAGAACGCGACTTCCTGCGTTTCTCACCGTTTCAGCAGAAGCTGCAGGTTTGGCAGAGAAACCTAAACGGTCTTCCACCGACACCTTTGAGGAGTTCTGAGAAGCAGAAAGGGCAAAATAAACAGGCGCTGTGCACATCGTGTGGATTTTGGGGTGTAAATACAAGAAGAGCGTCCACAGGCACCTGAGAGGCTCCGCTGGAATCCTGGGGGGGTTCAGGGTTGGCGGCGGGCATCAGGGGTCCGAGGCGGTCCTTCACGGACTGCTTCAGAGACGTGTCTGAAGGCTGAGGGAGCACAGACGGGAAAATCTTAGTTAAAGTCTCCATTATGAATCAGATTTCCAGGTTTCTCACAGAGATGACAGAGCTCTGCTGTAGCAAAAGGACGAGGCACATCTGGTGCTCAGGTGACGGTTGAAGAAAAAAAAGTAGTAAAATATTGTTTATTGCGACAGGCCTAGTGTAGATGGAGACAGTCGGTGTTGCATGGTGGTGGTGGAGGGGTGTTAACGGACAGCCCAGCGTGATGGAAATGGAGTGCTTCCTCTATCTATAAACAGAGGCAGAGTGCTCAGTTCAGTTGACAGGGTGAGGCGGTCTACTTGTATCATAGCAGGGGAAACACTGCTAAATGTTTACTTGTGCGCATTACAAGTGAGTTTTTTTTCTCTTTACATCAAAACTAAAACAATTTTGTCGGACAAGATGAGAGGCAGGACTGCGTAGAAACTCTGGACGAGAAAGACGAACCTCTTCTGGGGTAAAATGAACTCCATCTACATGAACCGTGTACAATGTATTCTAATGCAGAAGATTTTTTTTCCCCCTAAGGAACATAAGTGTGTAGTAAAGTTACTGTGACGTTATGAGAGCATTTGAAAAATTTCGAACAAAAAAGAAATAAATACAAACCGGATTCCAAAAAAGCTGGGACACTAAACAAATTGTGAATTAAAAACTGAAAGCAATGATGTGGAGATGGCAAATGTCAATATTTTATTCAGAATAGAACACAAATCACAGAACAAAAGTTTAAACTGAGAGAATGTATCATTTTAAGGGAAAAATATGTTGTTTCAAAATTTCATGGCGTCAACAAATCCCAAAAAAGTTGGGACAAGTAGCAATAAGTGGCTGGAAAAAGGAAATTGAGCATATAACGAACAGCTGGAAGACCAATTAACACTAATTAGGTCAATTGACAACATGATTGGGTATAAAAAGAGCTTCTCAGAGTGTCAGTGTCTCTCAGAAGCCAAGATGGTAAGAGGATCACCAATTCCACCATTGTTGCGCAGAAAGCAATACCAGAATGGTGTTACCCAGCGTAAAATAGCAAAGACTTTTAAGTTATCATCATCAACCGTGCATAACATCATCAAAAGATTCAGAGAATCTGGAACAATCGCTGTGCGTAAGGGTCAAGGCCGTAAAACTCTACTGGATGCTCGTGATCTCCGGGCCCTTAAACGTCACTGCACCTCAAACAGGAATGCCACTGTCAAGGAAATAACAGAATGGGCTCAGGAATACTTCCAGAAAGCATTGTCAGTGAACACAATCCACCGTGCCATCCGCCGTTGCCAGCTGAAACTCTACAGTGCAAAGAGGAAGCCATTTCTAAGCAAGCTCCACAAGCTCAGACGTTTGCACTGGGCCAGGGGTCATTTAAAATGGAGTGTGGCAAAATGGAAGACTGTTCTGTGTCAGATGAGTCACGATTTGAAGTTCTTTATGGAACACTGGGACGCCATGTCATCCAGACCAGAGAGGACAAGGATAGCCCAAGTTGTTATCAACGCTCCGTTCAGAAGCCTGCATCACTGATGGTATGGGGTTGCATGAGCGCTTGTGGCATGGGCAGCTTGCATGTCTGGAAAGGCACCATTAATGCAGAGAACTATGTTCAGGTTCTAGAACAACATATGCTCCCATCTAGACGTCATCTCTTTCAGGGAAGACCCTGCATTTTTCAACAAGATAATGCCAGACCACATTCTGCAGCAATCACAACATCATGGCTACGTAGGAGAAGGATCCGGTACTGAAATGTCCAGCCTGCAGTCCAGATCTTTCACCTATAGAGAACATTTGGCGCATCATAAAGAGGAAGGTGTGACAAAGAAGGCCCAAGACGATTGAACAGTTAGAGGCCTGTATTAGACATGAATGGGAGAGCATTCCTATTTCTAAACTTGAGAAACTGGTCTCCTCTGTCCCCAGACGTCTGTTGAGTGTTGTAAGAAGAAGGGGGGATGCCACACAGTGGTAAAAATGGACTTGTTCCAACTTCTTTGGGATTTGTTGACGCCATGAAATTTTGAGTGCAGATGATGTGGTCCTATTGGCTTCATCAGGTCGTGATCTACAGCTTTCGCTGGAGCGGTTTGCAGCCGAGTGTGATGCGGCCGGGATGAGGATCAGTTCCTCCAAATCCGAGGCCATGGTCTTGAGCCGGAAAAGGGTAGCATGCCCTCTCCGGGTCGGGGAGGAGGTCCTGCCCCAAGTGGAGGAGTTTAAGTATCTCGGGGTCTTGTTCACGAATGAGGGAAAACTGGAGCGTGAGATCGATAGGCGGATAGGTGCAGCGTCCGCAGTGAAGCGGGCGCTGTACCGGTCTGTCGTGGTGAAGAGAGAGCTGAGTCAAAAGGCAAAGCTCTCAATTTACCGATCGATCTACGTTCCCACCCTCATCTATGGTCATGAGCTTTGGGTTGTGACCGAAAGAACGAGATCTCGGATACAAGCGGCTGAAATGAGTTTTCTCCGCAGGGTGGCTGGACTCTCCCTTAGAGATAGGGTGAGAAGCTCAGTCATCCGGGAGGGACTCGGAGTAGAGCCGCTGCTTCTCCACATCGAGAGGAGCCAGTTGAGGTGGCTCGGGCATCTGGTTAGGATGCCTCCTGGACGCCTCCCTGGTGAGGTGTTCCGGGCATGTCCCACCGGGAGGAGACCCAGAGGAAGACCCAGGACACGCTGGAGGGACTATGTTTCTCGGCTGGCCTGGGAACGCCTTGGGATTCCCCCAGAGGAGCTGCTCCAAGTGGCTGGGGAGAGGGAAGTCTGGGCCTCCCTACTTAGGCTGCTACCCCCGCGACCCGACCCCGGATAAGCGGACGAAAATGGATGGATGGATGGATGGATGAAATTTGGAAACAACATATTTTTCCCTTAAAATGATATATTCTCTCAGTTTAAACTTTTGATCTGTGATTTGTGTTCTATTCTGAATAAAATATTAGATGATGGCACCTCCACATCATTGCATTCAGTTTTTATTCACAATTTGTTTAGTGTCGTAACTTTTTTGGAATCCGGTTTGTAAATAAAAAGTAGATTTATTTAGGCTTCATCCGAATAAAATCATCTTTATTGACCTCATCAAAACAGACAAAAATAAATGTGTGGCTGATGTTTTCACAAATAATAATAATAATAACGTGTTGTGTTGTCATCATTGTATGTTTCCATTCAATGGTGAAATTGGCTCTCTGCATTTATCTCATCCACCACCAGGTGGTACAGTGAGCAGCTACTGAAAGTGCCCAGGGAGCAAATTGGGGATAAGGTGTGCTGCTCAGAGACACCACGAGAAGTGCAATGACTGGGGATCGAACCCGGGACCTTCGGGTCCCGAGTCGGCTACCCTGCCTCTACATCACAAAAGACAATACAAGAGTTAAAAACGGCACCGGTGACTTTATCTAGACGAGCTGATCACATGACCTGTATCAACAATTTAAACTGGTAAATTCAAACCATAATTTTTGCTTGAAAAACTAAATAAGTGAATTTAGGAGTGATACTGGTGTGTGTAAGCTTTTGGATTTTGTCACGTCCATCTTGCCTTGTTGGGTGCGGATAACTGTCCTGGTTTGAAGTGAAACTTACCTTATCTCGGTCAGAGTTACGATTTTCACATTTTGATGATGATGAAGAAGAGGATGTTGTCTGCGTCTTGTTTAGCTCAGCTTCAAAGGCTGGAGTCAGAAGTTTTATCACATCTTCCAGTTCAGAATCGTTTGACTCGACTTCACTTGACTTGACTTCAAGAACAAAATAGCAGAACAGGATGTAATAAAATGAATAGCAAAGTTATCACAGATTAAGAATTATGACTGAATTAAAAATAAAATTACCATCTGTTTTGGTTGCAGCTGGCGTCTTTGATCCTTTGAGACAGTAGTGAATTTAAAAGTCATGTAAAAGAATGTTAAAGAAGATATTAGAGGAGTCATAGTAAAAGATTTGTAAGTCTTGCTGTGTTGTTTAAAACTCATCTCACTCAAACTTCACAAGATTTTTCTGCAACAATCATCACCTTTACAGGATTTGAATACTTGGAGTTGGCACACAAGTTTTTCTATTTTGAACCATACAATCAAACGCCATCTTACATTAAAGACTATCATGTTCTATAATTTCCTAACAGAGCATTTTACTCTCAGGCTGCAGGTTTACTTGGGGTTCCTAGAGAATCTAAAAACAACATGGGAGGCAGAGCTTTCAGTTCTCAGGCTCCTCTCTTGTGGAACCAACTTTCAGTTTTTGTCCATGAGGCTGACACATTCTCCAGTTTTAACACTTAACGTATTAATAAATCCTACAGTTAGGGTTGTCTTGAGTTTCCTGATGTACCCCTTAGTTCTGCTGCTATAGACTTGGCCTGCTGGAAGACAAACTGACCACATCTACTTACTCTGTTGCTGTCTTTGGTTCTCTTAACTCCCTATGTTTGTATTTGTAATTGCTTCTATCATTAACATTATTTATCGACGATATATTGGTAGAGCCGATAATTTAGACTGATATAGACGGCTGGGGACCTATATGTATCGGTGATAATTGTCCCA
>JBBPBX010019129.1:33983-44785 GCA_038048925.1 Garcialebias charrua
GGGAAGGAATTTCTTTGCTTAATATAAAATTATTTACTACACTTGATAACTTTATGGTGAATAGTGGAGGATAGAAAATGTGAACACACGTTAGGAAGATTGGTTTTATAACCAGTGAACCACTTGTAAACATAGTGTAGGACTACCGTATTCGTCGGATTATAACACGCTCCTGTGTATAACACGCTTTGTCCAATTATTGCCAATAAATTGGAAAAATCCGTAAATAACACGCATCTATTATGCGTCACTCACCGCTACGCGACGCGTCAGCGCCTCATTTGCCCTGCTTAAAATGGCTGCCACAGAAGCGAGCGAGTATGAAGAACTTCACAAGATAACACGGTAAAAACTATTATTTCTTTGCGAGAAAAAATATATTTCTTAGCTGACTTTATAGCACAAGGGTTCCTGAGCTTTAACAATTAACGAAATGTTCAAATCAGCTGGATTTTAAAAAGTAGTTCGCCGATTTGCATGCGCACGGGTGGGACGGCTTTATTTCTTTAAATTTAGCTAAATAAACGCTTAAAAATATATATTTCTTAGCTGAATTCAAAGCACAAGGGTTCCTGAGCTTAACCGTTTCACGAAATGGTCAAATCTGCTAGATTATAAATTGTTTCGGTTCGACTTCTTCCAAATGGTCGCGTGCGCTTCTAAAATAAATTATAAAAAATTGAATTTTATCTCAAATGTCTTATACAGCTAATAATTTGTAAATGACCACCAAATTACGCTCTGTAAGTTTCAAGAAAATCCGCGGTGTGGTTTATGAGTTATCTTGCTAACAAAAACAGCGAACCTCACAGCTAACAGCAGCTACATCCAGAGCAGGAGGCGGGCAGCGACAGAGTCAGTCCGACCAGAGGAGGCTTTTTTCGGACACATGAGCTAGAAACGGTCTGGAAGTGGCCCCCTAGCGGACAAAAGTGGTACTGCACCATTTTTTGCCCAAAATGAAAAACGGCAATATCAGAGCCAAATATGGGTCTAAAAATATGGGAAAAAAAACATAAATAACACGCTTCGGAGTATAACACGCAGGACATTCAAATGAGTAAAAAAACTGTGTTATACACCGACGAATACGGTACGTATAATGTGGCTCTGATTAGCTTAGCTTCATGGTTGCTAACAGCTGTGCTAATTTCTTGGGGGCGGATAAAGCTCAAAGATTTTAAGCCATTATATGTTATCTGCCTTTTTACCAATCTAGAAAATGTGAAAGTCATTTATACCCTGATGCATGCTCAATAATCCAAGTAGAAAAATCTAAAAAAGCTAAGTCTGGTCCTCTGGACATTCAAAAAACAAAACAAAACAAAGCAAAAAAATTGTAGAAACGTTTCGTCTTTCGTCCGAAAGACTTCCTCAGTCTGAGCTGCTGCATTCAGCTCAGTCTTATAAATAGCACCCTCTCACAGTGGATAAACCTGTTGGCTGATGACAGCCGAAACTAGCTGCTCACATGATCAAGGAGGACCATCAGTCTAACGATGGATCGTTAGCACCCTGATGGTTGTTTGCTATTCACAGAAGGCTGAGTGATACTAGCAATAACAGCATTGTAAAAGGGCGACAGTTGGAGGCCTCCGGGTTCAACTGTCACCCTCTTACAATGTTGTTATTGCTAGTATCACTCAGCCCTCTGTGAATAGCAAACAACCATCAGGGTGCTAACGATCCATCATTAGGCTGATGGTCCTCCTTGATCATGTGAGCAGCTGGTTTCGCTGTCATCAGCCAACTGGTTGATCCACTGTGAGAGGGTGCTATTTATAAGACTGAGCTGAATACAGCAGCTCAGACTGAGGAAGTCTTTCGGACGAAAGACGAAACGTTTCTACAATTTTTTTTTTGCTTTGTTTTGTTTTTTTGAATGTCCAGAGGACCAGACTTAGCTTTTTTAGAAAGTCATTTATGTTAAACCAACATCAAAAAGCAATTTTCCTGTCATGTCTTTGGCAAATATGTGAATACTAGTACTTTATTATTATTTTATGCTTCATGACTTCGAAATAGGATACGTAACTTTCCCACAATTAAAAATATAAACAAATAAAATCACATGGGCCTGCATAGTTCATGGTTTTAATTTTTTTCCTTCTTTATATGAATCTGGTCTTTTGTCTTAATTTTTTTAAATACAGTGGTGCTTGAAAGTTAGTAAACACTTTAGAATTTTCTATATTTCAGCATAAATTTGACCTAAAACATCATCAGATTTTCACACAAGTCCTAAAAGTAGATCAAGAAAACCCAGTTAAAGAAATGAGACAAAAAATATATACTTGGTCATTTATTTATTGAGGAAAATGATCCAATATTACATATTTGTGAGTGGCAAAAGTATGTGAACCTTTGCTTTCAGTAACTAGTGTGAACCCTCCACATACAACAATATCTACAACTAAACATTTCTGGTAACTGTTGATCAGTCCTGCACACCTTGGAGGAACTTTCGCCCATTCCTAGGTACAGAACAGCTTCAACTCTGGATGGTGGTGGTTTCCTCACATTAACTGCTGCTTCAGGACCTTCCACAACATCTGGATTGGATTATGGTCAGGACTTGGACTTGGCCATTCCAAACCATGACCTTTATCCTTCGTGAACATTCTTTGGAACCACGTGTGTGTTGATGGTCATTGTGTTGCTGCATGACCCACCTCCTCTTCAGATTCAGTTCAGGGACAGATGTTCTGACACTTTCCTTCAGAGTTCTCTGACATAATTCAGAATTCATTGTTCCATCAATGATGGCGAGCTGTCCTGGCCCAGATGCAGCAAAACAGGCCCAAACCATGATACCACCACCATGTTTCACAGATGGAATGAGGTTCTTATGCAGGAATGCAGAGTTTTCCTTTCTACAAACAAAACACTTTTCATTTAAACCAAAAAGTTCTGTTTTGGTCTCAACCTTCCACAAAACACTCTTCCAACAGTCTTTTGGTTTGTCCACGTGATCTTTATCAAACCAACAAGTTGTGAAGAGCAGACGTTGATAGATCCTGTCCAAATCAAACAGGGTGCCCACTCACACCTGATCATCATCCCATTGATTGAAAACAACTGACTCTAATTTCACTTTCAAATTACAGGTAACTGATAATCCTAGAGGTTCACATACTTTCACCACTCACAAATATGTAATATTGGATCATTTTCCTCAATAAATAAATGAACAAGTGTAATGTTTTTTCTCGTTTGTTTAACTAGGTTCTCTTTATCTACTTTTAGAACTTGTGTGAAAATCTGATGGTGTTGTCATGTGTATGAAAAAACAAAATTTTTAAAGGGTTCACAAACTTTTAAGCACCACTGTAATTAACATGTATATTTCTTTGTCACTCTTCACATAAAAAACTACACCTGGACCATAGGCACAATCAAATAAAAATACACAGATTTCAAACTTTACTGTCTATATTAACATTATTGTTGAACTTTACCTGGTGTTGGTTTCACTCCTTGGACTGCCTTTTCTTGATAATAAAGCAAAAAAGTGGTTAAAATTTAAAAAAACAAACTCGTCATTTTAACACCATTTGTTACAATCAGCACCTACAACTCTGAGGCCGTTAGAGACCATAGAAACCACACATGGTTGAAAGAAACCACACCTGGACCATAGAGACCAAATTTAAACCATGGAAGCCTCTTTTCCACCGCTCGGCTCGGCTCGGGTCGGCTCGGGTCGGATCGGCTCAGTTCGGGTCGGGTCACATCTATGTTCTGTTTCCACAGCTTTTTTGTACCCCTTCTGTGGGCGGGGTCCAGAATCCTACTCGTCTTACCACATGGTGGCAGTAATGTTCCCTCAAGCTATTTACTACAGTACTAGCCACCACTAGAAGAAGAACACAATAAAGGCTTTGACAGAATGTTGTGAAAGAGATGTCATGCTATAATGAGTACCTCATGAGCTGTAATCTTTAAACCCAATTCATAATCCTACCTTGTTGCCTTCTTTAAACCCATGTATTTTCCAATTTAGTATTTTTACAATAAAGATGTATTAAAGCATATTTTATTATTTAGTTATGCACAAGGTGCTTGATAAAGTTGCAAAACCATATTTATCTGAGCTGCTTCAACCTTCCTGCCCTCCCCGTTCTCAGATCAGCTGAGCAGTTGCTGCTGACAGTCCTCAAAACTTTTTAAATCTTATTTAACCCTAGGATGCATGAACGACCAATACCTACACTCTTCCATGAGTGGGGTCAAAAATGACCCCAATTAGAATCAATGTGTTTTTGCAATGAATTTAAATTGTGTCTTTAATTTTGGTTAAAGGCAGTTATATTTATTATATTTGGGTCAACAAAAGACTGATTTGACATTTAATATGGTTATTCATAACTTTTTATAACATTTTTTCACACGAAATAACATCAAAAATCTTCAAAAATTATTGCTAGAATGTCCATCTGTCTGAAGGACAAAAAAGAGAATGAACATACAACCAGAACACTGTACTATCACATGTGCCCACACAAACATCTTTTCTCTATTCACTGTGTGCAGTTGCCACAAACTTTTTGCTTTTGGCTGTGACCATTGCACACTGGGATACTGCATTTCTTGCACCAATTGGTGGCTTTGCAGTCTTTGTTTCTTGGACACATCTACCATACCATACCATTTTATTTATAAAGCACTTTAAACAGGAACAAGTCCACACCAAAGTGCTGGACAAACAAACACGCAACAGGCAACACAGACAATGAAGTACAACACGAAAAACATTTAAAAAAAACATTGCAGATCATAAATCAAACGATCCATCTGGCACCTCTTTCTCTTCTGTTGGCCTTCTGTGCCTCTCTCCTGTTACTTGTTTGCAACTTTTGTCACTCCACATCTTCCAGTTGCTTCAGTGATGTCGGTTGGTAGGTTCAGGGTACCTTGGGTTGTGTAGAAAACTCCCAAAGAGCACACACATTGGTACATTCCAGTTCTTCTCACCGTGCAAGAATGGTCACTCCAATGAAGGCCATGAGCTCCTCTTTGCTTAGAGTTTTCCACTCTTTTCCTCTGCTTATTGTGACTCTTCCCTCCATGTTTGTTCATGTCAACATCTCTTCTAATATACTATCCATCCATCCATTATCTTTTACCCGCTTCTTTCATTTTTGGGTCACGGGGGTCGCAGGTGCCCATGTCCAGCAATCACTGTGCGTGGGGCAGTGTACACACTGGACGGGTTGCAAGTCCATCACAGGGACACATAGAGACAAACCACCATTCACTCTCTCACTCACACCTAGGGTCAATTTAGAGTTACCAATCAGCCTAACATGCATGTTTTTGGTCTGTGGGAGGAAACCAGAGTACCTGGAGGAAACCCATGCATGCATGGAGAGAACATGCAAACTCCACCCAGAAAGGCCCCCAGATTTGAACCAGGGACCTGCTCGCTGAGAGGCAGCAGCTCTACCAGTTGCGCCACCGTGCTGCCCTTCTAATATACTATCAGTGATAAACAGCTTTCATGCATCTATTGGAGAGATGGTGTTAAACCCAGGTGCAGGCCCTGACTGACATCTCAGTAAATTGTGGCTTGGTGTTAAAAGAGGCATACAGATTTTTAAAATAATTTATATATAATATAATATATAATACTATATAATAGGTTACCTAACAGGTTTGCATTTGTTACAAGGAATTATGAATACAATGAGTCTCTACACAACAAATGCAGTAATATCAGCTGGCTTACTAAACTAGTGTAATGTTAGCTAGCTTAAGTACTAACATTATGTTGTAGTTAGCTAAGAGTGTCTACTTTGTTGACCAACATGATATTCTATCACAGTAAAGTCATGGCGTTGGTAAATGAAGATAATACATGTATGCTGCTGTGTCAAACTGACCTCCTAGTGGTGAGACTGCAGGTATCAGATGTGTAAATGAGACAGAAAATGTATCTTGACAGTCACAGTTGGTAAGAATCAAAGGTTCCCAAAGCAAACCCTTGAGATTCTATAGGAAATGCTTGGGGTCATTTTTGACCCCACTCATGAAAAACTGGGGTAGTGACACATAAACTGCAATTTCTGAAAATGTATAAAAACATTTTAAAAAATTAAAATGGCTTGAAGTCACAAACATGTTTTATGAGGAATACCTGGAATATGGAAGAGTAAAAACTTTTAATTTCAGAGTTTTTGAAGAATAACAACCCTCGGGGTCATTTTTGACCCCACTTATGCATCTAAGGGTTAAAAACACACATTTATTTCTTGGCTTTTAACACGTGATCTTATCTTTTATGGCATGTTAACACACCTGCAGTAAGACTGGTACACTATATGTATTTATTTTTGTATGCTTTTTATAGTTTTTAATTAACTTGTCTTTTATGTTATTGTACAGCACTTTGGTTGACCCTGTGGTTTTTAAAATGTGCTTTATAAATAAAGTTGATTTAAAACATCACACTGTGATCTTTGAAACTGCCAGTGTCTCCCTGGTAAAGTTGCTGCTGGGTGGTAGATGGGTAGATGGTAGATGGATGGTCTGTGAATTCTTTAACTTTAAACTGTCCAAAGGACTTTGGCCACTTTTAATTTTTGACTTTTTTTGTATGACTTCATCCTAGAACCAAATAATTTATAACGTAATAACAGTTGAGCAGATTCTAATAATCTTTATCTTATGATTCTTTAAAGGTCAAATGCAAATGGAAAGTTCTCTTAACTTCCAGTATGGATTTAAACACAATACACACTTCACATTATAAAATAAGTTTAGGAAATTGAATGTTCGAGGACACCACTTAAGAAAATATAACGTTTAATAGGAAAAGTTTGAAGTGACAAACAGAAGTAACAAATTTCCATCTGGTGTCTCACGTCTTCCTCCAGAAGATGACACAGGTTGTTGAATTCTGGTGATTTTCTTCTGTTGACTGTAAAAGAAAAATGTGATTAATTTAGTCCAGAAACTGTTTTTTTTTTTTTAAACAACACAGTGTGATCACAACATGTTCATATACTAAATGTATCCTGTTGGAGTTATTTGAAATAAAATTCAATGTGTTATAGACATAAATGTGTCAAGCTACCTCCATTAATTTTCTCCCTTGTACTTTGTATCACATATTATCAATTCTATCAAAAACCACATAGCTGATATTTTTCAAAAAAATATAGTGTGATCACAACATGTTCATATACTAAATGTATCCTGTTGGAGTTATTTGAAATAAAATTCAATGTGTTATAGACATAAATGTGTCAAGCTACCTCCATTAATTTTCTCCCTTGTACTTTGTATCACATATTATCAATTCTATCAAAAACCACATAGCTGATATTTTTCAAAAAAATATAGTGTGATCACAACATGTTCATATACTAAATGTATCCTGTTGGAGTTATTTGAAATAAAATTCGAATTTTTATAATTTATTTTCGTTGTGCAAGCACAGTTTTGGAAGAAGTCAAAGCGAAACTACTTTAAATGCAGCATATTTGACCACTACGTGACAATATTAAAGCGTGGTTGAGCTCAGGAACCCTCGTACTATAAAGTCAGCTATGAAATATATTTTATATCTGTTCATTGAGCTACATTTAAAGACATAAAGCCGCCCGCGCGCCGCGTGTTGCTCGTGGCGAACCTGCTTTTTAAAATCCTGCAGTTTTGAGCAATACGTGATTTTATTAAGGACACGTTCAGCTGAAGACCCATCTTTGCTATAAATTTAAAAACAATAATTGTTTTTACCGTGTTATTCATGTAAAGTCCTGCCGTGATCTTCCCTCGCTTCCGTGAAAACTGCTCGAGTCTCCTCCTTCCTCCTTCCGGTGCGGGTGAGCTCGCCTCAGTACCCCTCTGAAACCAGCCCAAAAATCTCAAGAAATCTGGCGCGGAGCAGCACGGAATATCCGGTGGGAAAGGATGAAAGGGGGTCTCTGCGACGCACATATGACGTAACATCCGACCCGAGCCGACCGGTGGAAAAGGGGCTAAGGCCCTGTTTACACGGACACTGTGTGGGGGAAACGGAACTTATGGGCATGTTAATTAGTTTAAAAGTTTTGCGTTGACACGGATCTGCTCGAATCTCCCCCCTCCCTCATGCCCCCCCTTACACCCACTGCGCATGCGTGCTGCTGAACCTTCACCCACTGCGCATGCGTGCTGCCTCACTCTGCTGGCAGTCTGCTACTTTCTTTTGTGCTAAAAGTTGAGCTAACAACAAGTTAACAATAAGTTAAAGCTGGATTTTGGATAAGAGTCGACAGATTTGACACCAAGCGGGACTGCTTCATCTAACAAGCTGCACACCAGACGCTGAGTGGACTGTGGACCAGAACCGAGTCGATGAGGTCTGACTTTCCTCTGTGATAAACAGCTGACTTACAGCAGGTAAATCAACCTTCTTAATATAATGTTTGCTTGTGTTTACTTTGATCACACAACAACAGAGTTTTTATTTATTTATTTATTTCTGCCAGGTGGAGAAGCTATCGTTCCAACAGGCAGACGGTTCGGCGGTTCTGATGGGTCCAGATGAACACACAGCAAGAGTCCAGTTCATTAACGTAGTTACAGTTCGGTTCACGTGTTTTAATAGTGTGTTCAGTTTAATTCTCAGTGTTTGTGTTGTAAACTTTGTGGTGCTGAATAAATAAATAAATAAAAAATAAACCTGGTGTCTTCATTTTCACAGCACGTTACGCACTGTTTAAAAAATGTAACGAGTCCAGATAGATACTGTAGTTCAGATAAATTTACATCTCCCACGCCAACATAAATACTGTTTATTATTGTTAAACTGTTATATTTTGCAGCGTGACACGTGAAATGTCAGACTGTCCGCGCATGCGGGCTGCGCGCATGTGGTTGACACAAAAGCTCCACGGGAGATGTTTACATTATCAGCGGGGGGTCAGCGAAAAAGTTCCACCTTGAGAGCAGGATCAGAAAAGTATCGGAGTCAAAGAGGGGGGCCAGCAGCGTCGTGTAGGCGATAAGCAAAGACGCAAAGAGAAAGTAGCGGTTACACTCAAAATACGCGCCGTGTAAACTGGCCCTAAAATATACCATGTCAACAGAAAGCTCCCGGTCCATTTATCCAACACAACGATGAAATGCATCCAAGTATGTCAGGGCTACTAAATCCATCAGTGGGCACAATCAAATAAAAATTCACATATTTTAAACTTTACTGTCTATATTAACATTATTGTTGAACTTTACCTGGTGTTGGTTTCACTCCTTGGATGGCTTTTCCTGAAAATAAAGCAAATCAGTGGTTAAATCTAGGAACATTTCTTTATGATTTTAATACCATTTTTTAGGATCAGCACCTCCAAATCTGAGATCCCTAGACCATAAAACTACAGCTGGACCAAAGACACCACATTTGGACTATAAAAACCACACCTGGACCACAGAAACTGACATATACCATCTAAAAATAAAAAATAAACTCCCGGTCCATTTATCCAACACAATGTTGAAATGCATCAAAGTATGTCAGGGCCACTAAATCCATCAGTGGGTGCAATCAAATAAAAATAAACATATTTTAAACTTTACTGTCTATATTAACATTACAGTACTGTTGAACTTTACCTGGTGTTGGTTTCACTCCTTGGATGGCTGTTCCTGAAAATAAAGCAAATCAGTGGTTAAATCTAGGAAAATTTCTTTATGATTTTAATACCATTTTTTTAGGATCAGCACCTCCAAATCTGAGAACCCTAGACCATAAAACTATAGCTGGACCAAAGACACCACATTTGGACTATAAAAACCACACCTGGACCACAGAAACTGACATATACCATCTATAAAAAAAAAACAACTCCCGGTCCATTTATAAAACACGATGAAATGCATCAAAGTATGTCAGGGCTACTAAATCCATCAGTGGGCACAATCAAATAAAAATTCACATATTTTAAACTTTACTGTCTATATTAACATTATTGTTGAACTTTACCTGGTGTTGGTTTCACTCCTTGGATGGCTTTTCCTGAAAATAAAGCAAATCAGTGGTTAAATCTAGGAACATTTCTTTATGATTTTAATACCATTTTTTAGGATCAGCACCTCCAAATCTGAGATCCCTAGACCATAAAACTACAGCTGGACCAAAGACACCACATTTGGACTATAAAAACCACACCTGGACCACAGAAACTGACATATACCATCTAAAAATAAAAAATAAACTCCCGGTCCATTTATCCAACACAATGTTGAAATGCATCAAAGTATGTCAGGGCCACTAAATCCATCAGTGGGTGCAATCAAATAAAAATAAACATATTTTAAACTTTACTGTCTATATTAACATTACAGTACTGTTGAACTTTACCTGGTGTTGGTTTCACTCCTTGGATGGCTGTTCCTGAAAATAAAGCAAATCAGTGGTTAAATCTAGGAAAATTTCTTTATGATTTTAATACCATTTTTTTAGGATCAGCACCTCCAAATCTGAGAACCCTAGACCATAAAACTATAGCTGGACCAAAGACACCACATTTGGACTATAAAAACCACACCTGGACCACAGAAACTGACATATACCATCTATAAAAAAAAAACAAACTCCCGGTCCATTTATAAAACACGATGAAATGCATCAAAGTATGTCAGGGCTACTAAATCCATCAGTGGGCGCAATCAAATAAAAATACTGTACACCGATTTTAAACTTTATTGTCTATATTAACATTATTGTTGAACTTTACCTGGTGTTGGTTTCACTCCTTGGACTGCCTTTCCTGAAAGTAAAGCAAATAAAGAAGGATTCAAGGATCTTTATTTGTAAT
>JBBPBX010019130.1:0-16734 GCA_038048925.1 Garcialebias charrua
GTTTAGTCCTCTCTGATTGTTGGACAGAAATTGTCTTCATGGTTTATTAGACTCTGACTGTTGGACAGATGATGTCTTAATGGTTTATTAGTCTCTGACTGTTGGACAGATGATGTCTTCGTGGTTTATTAGTCTCTGACTGTTGGACAGATGATGTCCTCATGGTTTATTAGACTCTGACTGTTGGACAGATGATGTCTTCATAGTTTATTAGTCTCTGACTGTTGAGGTGATGTCTTCATGGTTTATGAGTCTCTGACTGTTGGACAGATGATGTCTTCATGGTTTAACAGTCTCTGTCTGTTGGATAGATTATGTCTTCATGGTTTATTAGTCTCTGACTGTTGGACAGATGATGTCTTCATGGTTTATTAGTCTCTGACTGTTGGACAGATGATGTCTTCATGGTTTATTAGTCTCTGACTGTTGGACAGATGATGTCTTCATGGTTTATTAGTCTCTGACTGTTGGACAGATGATGTCTTCATGGTTTATTAGTCTCTGACTGTTGGACAGATGATGTCTTCATGGTTTATTAGTCTCTGATTGTTGGACAGATGATGTCTTCATGGTTTATTAGTCTCTGACTGTTGGACAGATGATGTCTTCATGGTTTATTAGTCTCTGACTGTTGGACAGATGATGTCTTCATGGTTTATTAGTCTCTGACTGTTGGACAGATGATGTCTTCATGGTTTATTAGTCTCTGACTGTTGGACAGATGATGTCTTCATGGTTTATTAGTCTCTGACTGTTGGACAGATGATGTCTTCATGGTTTATTAGTCTCTGACTGTTGGACAGATGATGTCTTCATGGTTTATTAGTGTCTGTCTGTTAGACAGATTATGTCTTCATGGTTTATTAGTGTCAGTCTGTTGGACAGATGATGTCTTCATGGTTTATTAGTGTCTGACTGTTGGACAGATGATGTCTTCATGGTTTATTAGTCTCTGACTGTTGGACAGATGATGTCTTCATGGTTTATTAGTCTCTGACTGTTGGACAGATGATGTCTTCATGGTTTATTAGTCTCTGACTGTTGGACAGATGATGTCTTCATGGTTTATTAGTGTCTGACTGTTGGACAGATGATGTCTTCATGGTTTATTAGTCTCTGACTGTTGGACAGATGATGTCTTCATGGTTTATTAGTGTCTGACTGTTGGACAGATGATGTCTTCATGGTTTATTAGTCTCTGTCTGTTGGACAGATGATGTCTTCATGGTTTATTAGTCTCTGATTGTTGGACAGATGATGTCTTCATGGTTTATTAGTCTCTGACTGTTGGACAGATGATGTCTTCATGGTTTATTAGTCTCTGATTGTTGGACAGATGATGTCTTCATGGTTTATTAGTCTCTGATTGTTGGACAGATGATGTCTTCATGGTTTATTAGTCTCTGATTGTTGGACAGATGATGTCTTCATGGTTTATTAGTCTCTGATTGTTGGACAGATGATGTCTTCATGGTTTATCAGTCTCTGACAGTTGGACAGATGATGTCTTCATGGTTTATTAGTCTCTGATTGTTGGACAGATGATGTCTTCATGGTTTATCAGTCTCTGACAGTTGGACAGATGATGTCTTCATGGTTTATCAGTCTCTGTCTGTTGGACAGATGATGTCTTCATGGTTTATCAGTCTCTGACAGTTAGACAGATGATGTCTTCATGGTTTATCGGTCTCTGACAGTCGGACAGATGATGTCTTCAACTCTTCATGTCCTCCTTGTCAGACCGAATGACTGGGAAAGACCTTTATAAATCAATAATACGACGTGTCTTTCTGTTTCGAGACAAAACGTTCATTATTCTTGTTGAAAATCATTTAAATGAGAGTAAAGCTCTGAGCTTTGAGTCCTGCCCTGTGTCTCGTCAGGTCTTTCCCTCAGGAATGTACCTGGTAGTGTTTGTCAGCAGACATCTGATTCAGGGGACAGGTAACGTGGACCTGTCTGCTGCTGCTGCTTCAGGTTCCTAATGATCCACAGAAAACATTCAAACCACTCAAATCCTGGCCTCCTCAGCTGATGTAAGAAGCAGAGTGTTACACAGCACCAGAACTAGTACCAAGTTCTGCTCACACAGAGGAAAACCCACTTAATTTATTTTAATCATGTCCTGTAAGGTATTTAAGAACTTAACTTTAAACTAATGCTGATTCGAAGGGCAGCACATTATAATTGACTTGGAGGAAGTTGAGCAGCGACTACCAGTCACATCAACAGTGCTCAAGAAAATAAAATGGAGCTCCTTCAAATATTATAAAAGAAAAATCAAGTAAGCCATTTTTCTGTGAACCCAGTCCTCAATTTCTAGAGAGGGGTTTGCATCCCAAATGTTAGTTTCAGTGTCCTTACTCCTGCCCAGGTGGACAGTCCTCAGATTGTGTCCAAGGCAGGACATAATGTGATCAGTAGTCTCTGTGGACAGACTGCAGACCACCTGCATCTCTGTTCTTACAGGTGCTGACTGGGCTCCACATCACTGGATCCTCCACGTTCTTTGTTCCAACCGTTCTGGACAAATGATGGAGAATTACAGGTTTTTACACTCATTAACTTCTCATTAACTTCTCCTTTTATTCGAGTGTTCTTGTAAAGTTCTGTTTAGAGTCAATATGCCACCACAACAAGGATCATTTTTCATAACCACAGAGTGTGACCCTCCCACAGTGAAATCAGCTGATTTAGAGAGAAACTAATGAAAGTTTCACATTCAGCATGAATTGCTATTATAATTAATCTAGTAACATTTTATCAGATAAATGATTTTAATCCTTATTCATTCATTCATTCAACCTTTATTTATACAGGCTAGCCTCGTTGAGTCACGGGGACTCATTTACAAGAGGGACCTGTCTCACTCACACCAAACAACCATCCACTCTCACACTCACACCTAGGGTCAATTTAGAGTCACCAATCAGCCTAACAAGCATGTTTTTTGGTCTGTGGGAGGAAACCGGAGTACCCGGAGGAAACCCACGCATGCACGGGGAGAACATGCAAACTCCACCCAGAAAGGCCCCGGACCGGGATTTGAACCGGCAACCTTCTCGCTGAGAGGCAGCAGCTCTACCAGTTGTGCCACCGTGCTGCCCACCGTGCTGCCCACCGTGCTGCCCTTATAAAGTGTAATAGAAACCGGATTCCAAAAAAGTTGGGACACTAAACAAATTGTGAATAAAAACTGAATGCAATGATGTGGAGATGGCGAATGTCAATATTTTATTCATAATAGAACATAGATGACAGATCAAAAGTTTAATCTGAGTAAATGTAACATTTTAAAGGAAAATATGTTGATTCAAAATTTCACAGTGTCAACAAATCCCAAAAAAGTTGGGACAAGTAGCAATAAGTGGCTGGAAAAAGGAAATTGAGCATATAACAAACAGCTGGAAGACCAATTAACACTAATTAGGTCAATTGACAACATGATTGGGTATAAAAAGAGCTTCTCAGAGTGTCAGTGTCTCTCAGAAGCCAAGATGGTAAGAGGATCACCAATTCCACCATTGTTGCGCAGAAAGATAGTGCAGCAATACCAGAATGGTGTTACCCAGCGTAAAATAGCAAAGACTTTTAAGTTATCATCATCAACCGTGCATAACATCATCAAAAGATTCAGAGAATCTGGAACAATCGCTGTGCGTAAGGGTCAAGGCCGTAAAACTCTACTGGATGCTCGTGATCTCCGGGCCCTTAAACGTCACTGCACCTCAAACAGGAATGCCACTGTCAAGGAAATAACAGAATGGGCTCAGGAATACTTCCAGAAAGCATTAGCCTGGTTAAAACCAGACCCTTGTCCTTCGCTTCGTACTAGGGTCTGGGACTTCTCCCATAGACAACGATTTCTCCGGTAGATTTTTGAATGGACCAATCAGAGAACAGAAGGCGGAGTTTTGTTAGTTTAGCCTGGCGAGGTCCAGGCTATTCAGATAAATAGCTCAGAAACCACTCGGTGGATATTTTTTCTGCTACCAGTGTGTAATTATATGTCTCTAATTTACTGACTGTTGGCCTAGATGAAACATTTGAGATAAAATTCGATTTTTTATCATTTATTTTCGTAGCGCACCCGAGGCTGTTTGGAAAATGTCAAACCGAAACTATTTAAATCCAGCAGATTTGACCATTTCGTGAATTGATTTAGGAACTGTTAAGCTCAGGAACACTTCTGATATAACGTCAGCTAAGAAATATATTTTTTCTCAGCAAAGAAATAATCGTTTTTTACCTTCAAGACAAGAAAGTTCTTTCTCAATAGTCCAGGTATCAAATCCGCTCATTCTCAATCAGTTCATCTGGACAGTTTCTTTTTAGTAGAAACGTTTCACCTTCACTCCAGAGGGCTTCGTCAGTCAGACGAGGGACAGGACAGCCCCCAGAAACCATCTTGGCTACAGCAAACTGGTTGGTCCACTTAAGTTGTTTACTTGGTGGGGTATTTTCAGTGTGCTTGGGACTACTCTGACTGACGAAGCCCTCTGGAGTGAGGGTGAAACGTTTCTACTAAAAAGAAACTGTCCAGATGAACTGATTGAGAATGAGCTGAGTTTTTTACCTTGTTTTCATGAAAACTCCTTCGTGGCGGCAGCCATTTTAACTGACGACGTCAGTTGACGTCGTTCAAAACTCCGCCTTCTGTTCTCTGATTGGTCCGGTAATCCACCTTCTGTTCTCTGATTGGTCCGGTCAAAAATCTACCGGAGAAATCGTTGTCTATGGGAGAAATCCCAGACCCTAGTACAAAGCGAAGTGAAGGACAAGGGTCTGGTTTTAACCAGGCTAAGAAAACATGTCAGTGAACACAATCCACCGTGCCATCCGCCGTTGCAGCTGAAACTCTACAGTGCAAAGAGGAAGCCATTTCTAAGCAAGCTCCACAAGCTCAGACGTTTGCACTGGGCCAGGGGTCATTTAAAATGGAGTGTGGCAAAATGGAAGACTGTTCTGTGTCAGATGAGTCACGATTTGAAGTTCTTTATGGAACACTGGGACGCCATGTCATCCGGACCAGAGAGGACAAGGATAGCCCAAGTTGTTATCAACGCTCCGTTCAGAAGCCTGCATCACTGATGGTATGGGGTTGCATGAGCGCTTGTGGCATGGGCAGCTTGCATGTCTGGAAAGGCTCCATTAATGCAGAGAACTATGTTCAGGTTCTAGAACAACATATGCTCCATCTAGACGTCATCTCTTTCAGGGAAGACCCTGCATTTTTCAACAAGATAATGCCAGACCACATTCTGCAGCAATCACAACATCATGGCTACGTAGGAGAAGGATCCGGTACTGAAATGTCCAGCCTGCAGTCCAGATCTTTCACCTATAGAGAACATTTGGTGCATCATAAAGAGGAAGGTGCAACAAAGAAGGCCCAAGACGATTGAACAGTTAGAGGCCTGTATTAGACATGAATGTAGAGCATTCCTATTTCTAAACTTGAGAAACTGGTCTCCTCTGTCCCCAGACGTCTGTTGAGTGTTGGAAGAAGAAGGGGGGATGCCACACAGTGGTAAAAATGGACTTGTCCCAACTTTTTTGGGATTTGTTGACGCCATGAAATTTTGAAACAACATATTTTTCCCTTAAAATGATACATTCTCTCAGTTTAAACTTTTGATCTGTGATTTGTGTTCTATTCTGAATAAAATATTAGATGTTGGCACCTCCACATCATTGCATTCAGTTTTTATTCACAATTTGTTTAGTGTCCAAACTTTTTAGAAATCCGGTTTGTATTTATACCCAAGATTTGTTTATTAGGTCATGGTTCTGAACATGTAAAATATGTTTTCTGTGGAGGTCCAACTGCAACTTGTGGTGAAAAGTGGAAAATGTCTGCCTGCGAGTGGATTCAAATTTTCATGCATATATTTCATGTTTGCTGAGATTTATGAGTTAAAAAATAAATTCTGTCAGACAGACTGACTTTACCAAAACATAGAATCCTTCAGCTGTATTTATTAGAATAAATAATACAATTAAAATGTATCTCGTAATAAACAATATATTGTGATACAGTTTGAAATTGAAAGCACCCAACATTTGTTTAGCGTCTTAAATGTTGTGGACTCAATTTTTGGGATGATGAAGAAACTGTAATTGATGTTCTTTGAAATCATGTTCATTGTAAACCCTACAGAACAGAAGCACAGCTGAAACCAGTCTAGCTAAAGATGGCGGTAGCAGTGGAAGATGTAAACAGAGCCAGTACGCTGAAGCAGATTTTAAAGTCCACTGTGTTTTTGTTGGACGTACCGGTACTTAAATCTGAGTGAGTTTCTGTTGGGCAACTACTTGTAAATAAAATACAAAATTTTGAAAAGTTAAAAAAAGCTACAGGAGTCACATCGTGTCACTTGAACTGAATATTTTGATATTTGTGCAGAAGCATTTGGATTAAAGAAAATAAACGGAAAATAAAAATTTAAAGAACGAGTGAATTTTTATAAAGTTGGATTTCAAATGTCCCTCTGCAGAATCGCCTCCTTAAAGGGGTGGAGGGGTTTGAGTACCCCGTTGTCCCCCCACGGGTGCGTGTGTGTTGTTAGCGCAGTCATTAGTATTGCTGTCAGTTGTTGATGGGGGGAGTGAAGTAATTTTAGGCCCTGTTTACACGGCGCGTATTGTGAGTGGAACCGCTCCTTTCTCTCTGCGTCTTTGCTTATCGCCTACACGAGTTCACTGGCCCCCCTCTTTGCATCCGATGCTTTTCTGACCCAGCTCTCAGGGTGGATCTTTTTCGCTGACCCCCCGTTGATAATGTAAACATCTCCAGCGGAGCTTTTGTTTGAACACATGCACGCAGCACGCACGCGCAGACAGCCGGCATTTTAACAATGGCGGTGGACTGGACAGTGGACACACGCACCACTTTCTGAACTATAGCTGATGGAATATATTTTGATTCTCATATTTAATTATTCTACACCTTACCTGCATCTGTGTTGGAAGAGAGCCAGCTGCCTGGATCCAGTTGTCTGTTAACGAGGCAGTCGGACATTTCACGTGTCACGCTGCACTATAACATACTAAATGTGCTATATATTAACAGTTTAACAATAATAAACAGTATTTATGTTAGCGTGGGAGATATTTAAATTTATCTGAGCTAAATGAAGCTATCTGGACTCGTTACGTCATGCCTAACATGCTGCTGAAAATGAAGACACCAGGTTGATTTTTAATTTATTTATTTATTCAACACCACAAACTCATGTCACAAACACTGAGAATTAAATTGAACACTTTTAAAAACACGTTAACCGAACTTTAATGAACTGGACTCTGTTGTTTTCATCCTGGTGGACACTGGACCCAGATCCGAACCGCCGGTCCGCTTCGTGGAACAGCTTCGACCTCGCAGGAAAAAAATAAAAATAAAACCTCAGTTGGTTGTTCTGTGATCGAACTAAACACAAGGAAACATTATTAAGAACATTGTTTACCTTGTAGCGCTGCTGGAAATCAGCTGATTCTCACGGACTAAAGTCAGACATGTTGACGCGGTTCCGGTCCAGTCAGCAACTGGTGTGCAGCTTGTTAGATGAAGCGGTCCCACTTGGTGTCAAATCTGTTGACTCTTATCCAAATTCCAGCTTTAACTTGTTGTTAACTTGTTGACAACAACTTGTAGTTAGCTGAACTTTTAGCCAGAGAGGAAAACAGGCTGCCTCGTCTGCTCTGTTTACCTCAGGCAGCACGCATGCGCAGTAGTGAAGGTTCCAAAAATCACAGCGCCATCTAATGGCTCAGCATGGTAACTACAGTAAAGTCATGAGGACGGGGGGTGGGGGGAGAGAGTCGTATCCACAGAATTCGCCCGTGTCAACGTAAAACTTTTCACCTAATTAACATACCCAAAACATCCGTTTCCCTCACACAGTGTCCGTGTAAACAGGGCCTAAGTCCGTTTCCTGTCCTGAAGTAGCGGAGCTGTATGTAGATGTGCGAGAGGATTTGGTAGGCGGGGCGCTCGGTTCTGTTGACGGGGGGCGGGGGACTTCCTCCCTGGATAATGGTAGGGGAGACACTGCATCAGGAAACCTTGTCCAGAAAAGGGAAACGGGGGCACCTCTCGAAGAATTTGTGTAGGGCCTGGAAAAGGACTTTTGGACAGCTTCCAGAAAGTTCTGGCAAACGCGGACCCATTCCCAAGCTGTGCTTGGTTTGGGTGGGGAACTTCTTATCAGGACTGAGGATATTGTTGAGCGGTGGAAGGAACATTTTGAGGATCTCCTTATTCCACACACCATGTCCACCTTTGAGTAGGCAGAGTCTGAGCACTCGAGGAAGCACGATTCATTCAAAAATTGGTTTGGCATGGTTTGACTATGACCCAGTTGAGGTCATAGTCAAAAAGCTCCTCTGTGGCAGGGCACCAGGAGTGGATGAGATTTGCCCCTAGATGCTGAAGGCTCTGGATGTTGTTGGGCTTTCATGGTTGGCATGTTTCTCCAATGTTGCATGGAGGACTGGGACAGTGGCGGTGGAGTGGCAGACCAGGGTGGAGGAGGGAGACCAGGTAGTGTGTTCCAACTATCAAGGGATCACACTTTTTGCCCTCCTGGAAAGTTACTCCAGGGTGTTGGAAGGAGGCTCAGACCGATCGTCGAACCTTGTATTCAGGGTAGGCAGTGCAGCTCATGTCCTGGTCTGGTATCAGTGAACCAGATCTCCACCGAAAGAACAAAATTCAAAATGTAAGTGGCCGAATGAAGCTTCCCTCATAGGGTGGCTAGGCTCAGCCTTAGAGAGATGGGTGAGGAGCTCCATCATTCGGAGCAAGCTTGGAGTAGAGTTGCTGCTCCTACACATCGAAGGAGTCTGTTGAGGTGGTTCAGGCATCTGATCAGGATGCCTCCCTTTAGAGGTTTTCCAGGCCCGTCCTACTGGTAGGAGGCCCTGAAGACCCAGAGGTCACTGGAGCAACTGTGTATCTCCTCTGGCCTGGGAACGCTTTGGAGCCTCGCTGGGGAGAGGGAGGTCTGGATTTGTCTCCTGGACCTGTGGCCTCTGCAGCCATATTATGGATAAATGGTAGAAGATGGAAATGGGATTTGAAATGAATTATTTTGACTTTTATGTTTTATCATCAGTAAATTGTCTGCTGTTTGTTGGTTTATGAAGTTCATTCTGAATTGTTCTCCTTGTCCCCTCCCCAGGTGACAAGTTTTGTTCGATCGCATCAACACACTGAACTCTTGACTCGGCTTGTGCACGAAGAACAAAACCTTGTTCTGATAGCCGCCATGTTTAACCTGATGAAAAAGGACAAGGAGAAGGAGGCGGGCAAGAAGGAGAAGAAGAAGGAGAGGATGTCTGCGGCTGAGCTGCGCAGCCTGGAGGAGATGAGCATGCGGCGAGGTTTCTTCAACCTGAAGAGGGAGGGCAAGCGCAACAAGGCGGACATCTCCAATCCAATCCCCATCAAAGTGGCCAACAGCACTGAGCTTTCCCTCACTGACCTGGAGTCAGAGGGTTTGTGCAACAGAAGCAGCGTGGTCCTGGACGACCAGCTGAGCACCACCAGCTCCACTGATGACTTGAAGGGAGAGGGTGGAGGAGGACAGGAAGGACACCGTAGCTCGGTGAGGGACCGCGTGGCTCACTTTGGTTCTCTTGCCAAGCAGAACTCCTCGCAGGTGGGCCAGATGATGAAACGCTTCTCCTTCTCCCAGAGGAGCAAAGAGGAGAGCCCATCAGAGAGCTCCACTCCTTCTGGACAGAACTCTGCTGCACCGTCACCACAAGTGGAGAGCAAAGTTTTTAGCATGCTTCGGAAGCACAGCCAGAAGCTTCAGCCAGGAGCTGCAGAGACCAGGAAAGTGTGCATCCCTCAGCTGGTGGACAAGGTCTTCCCTGCACAGCTGCAGCTGCCAGCTGTGGTCGCACCGAGCACTCCACAAACCAGAGAGCTGGAGCTCCAGCGGCGGAACACCGGCGACTTTGGGTTCTCTCTGCGTCGCACCACCATGCTGGATCGAAATCCTGACGGAGGAGTGTACAGACGGGTGGTCCATTTTGCAGAACCTGGTGCCGGTACCAAAGACCTGGCTCTGGGACTGGTGCCCGGTGACAGGCTGGTGGAGATAAATGGACGGAACGTGGAAAACAAGAACCGGGATGAGATCGTTGAGATGATCCGTCAGTCAGGAGATGCGGTGAGGCTGAAGGTGCAGCCGATTCTGGAGCTGAGTGAGCTGAGCCGCTGCTGGCTGAGGAACTCCCAGGGACTGCGCCGAGGAGCCAGACATGTAAGCTGCTTTAATACTCTGTGTCCTTCACTGTGTGCTCACATGTACTACTGAGGTACCTCAGGACGTGTGTGAGCTGTGCTCAGTACAGTGGTTCAGCGTGTCACTGAGGAGACACTCAGATTCTGCCTCCCTGCTGGGGTTTCTCCTCCGGGAGGCTGCATGTGTTACAAAGCATTCTGCTGGTAATAATAATAATAATAATAATAATAATAATAATAATAATAATAATAATAATAATAATAATAATAATACTTTTATTTAAAAGTGCCTTTCAGGACACCCAAGGACACTTCACAGCGAGAAACAAAACAAACACAGTTGAAACATCAGTAAGAACAATTGAAATATAGAATACCGGTAAATAAAGAATATAAAATACAAAATAATAAAAACATTTAGTAAAATTTATGATAAGCTAGTCTAAAGAGATGTGTTTTCAGGGCTGTCTTGAACAGAGAAAGGGAGGTGGTGTTTCGAAGGTCTGGCGGTAGAGCGTTCCAGAGGTGAGGGGCAGAGCAGGTGAAGGCCCTGCTCCCCATGGTGGAGAGGTGGGCAGAGGGTACATGGAGATGTAGTGAAGAGGAGGATCTGAGAGAGCGTGATGGGATGGAGATTTGTAGGAGGTCAGATAGATAAGGAGGGGCAAGGTTGTGGATAGCTTTGAACGTGAGGAGTAGAATTTTGAAGATGATGCGTGATTTAACCGGGAGCCAGTGGAGCTGCTGCAGGACAGGAGTGATGTGGTTATAGTAGGAGGTTTGAGTGATGACACGGGCAGCTGAGTTCTGGACCATCTGTAACTTGTGGAGAGATTTGTTGGGGAGGCCGTAGAGAAGGGAGTTGCAGTAATCGATACGGGAAGTCACAAGACTGTGCACCAGGATGGCTGTGGAGCGGGGTGTGAGAGAAGGACGGAGACGGTTAATATTACGGAGGTGGAAATAGGCAGACCGAGTAATATTGTTGATGTGTGAAGTGAAGGAGAGAGTGGTGTCGAGGATGACACCGAGACTCTTGACCTGAGGGGAGGGGGATAGCAGAGAGTTGTTAAGGGGGACGAGAAGATGTTCTGATTTTGAAATAGTTTTTGGTACCAACAAGAATAATTTCTGTTTTGTTACTGTTGAGTTGAAGGAAATTGTTAGAAAACCAGTGATTTACCTCATTGAGACAGTCTGTGAGGATGGAGGGTAGGTGGGTGGAGTTTGGTTTTGATGACAAGTAGAGCTGTGTGTCATCAGCATAACAGTGGAAATGGACGCCATATTTGCGGAAGATGTGACCTAGAGGAAGGAGGTAAATGATGAAGAGGAGGGGTCCGAGGACAGAGCCTTGGGGGACACCCGTGGAGACAGGGGAAGACTGGGAACGGAAGGATTTAAGCTGAATGAATTGAGTGCGGTCAGAGAGATAGGAGTTGAACCAGTCTAACGGGGTACCTGAGATGCCAATGGAGGTTAGTCTGTTGAGGAGGATAGAATGACAGATGGTGTCGAAGGCAGAACTTAGATCAAGAAGAATGAGGATGGACAGAAGACCAGAGTCAGCAGCAAGAAGAAGGTCGTTAGTAATTTTTACTAGAGCTGTTTCGGTGCTATGGTGGGGGCGAAATCCAGATTGAAACTCTTCATAAATGTTGTTGTTGGTACTTCATGATCAGTATGCGACAGTAGACCTTCCTCGTCTTCTTACATTTTTGTTGCCTTCAAAGCCAAAAGGTTATTTTGTTATTTTTTATTTCACAAAATCAAACAAACAAATTAAACTGAGCTGCACGTTGCTACAACTGACTGAATGTCTTTGTTAGGTCTTCTTATGGCACTGTGTCTACAATCAGCAATTCCACACCCCACTGCACCAGTTGTGGGGCCAAGATGGTGCAGAGGCAGGGCAGCCAGCTTGGGACCCGAAAGACCCAGGTTCGATCCCTGGTCACTGCATACCTTGTGGTGTCTCTGGGCAGCAAACCTCATCCCCAAATTGCCCCCGGGAGCTTTCAATAGCTGCACCACCTGGTGGTGGATGGGTTAAATGCAGAGACTAATTTCGTCATTGTATGGAAACGTACAGTGATGACATTGTGTGACATTATTATTAAGGGCCTGCCCACTGCTGGTACCCACTCAGCCCAGTTTATGGGACCATCATCTGAGATGATGAGTTTGACACAAGCACCAACCGTCGATTGGTCAGCAGAGCTACATCTTTGGATGACCACCCAGCAAAACTGCAAACTGCATCCAAACCTCCACTTCCTCTCTGATCGTCTTGAGTGTGTGTCTCTCTCTGCGTCTGTGTTTTTTTCTAGTTTCTGCTATGGAAGCTCCAAATATTGTGTTGTTGGCCAGTGATGAGGTCATTTTATTAGGATTCAGCATGAGTTGTATGGCACCACCAGAAATGAGCACATTTACCGAGAGATATCGGAGATGATTGTGCAACATGGCTGTGCCGGGATAAGATTAAGAAATTGAAGCCCAGTTATAGAGAGATTAAGGAGCAGAACGGGTGGAGTGGCTTGATCACAATGACCAGTCATGATACTACACACTGTGCACACAACGACCAGTCATGTTACTACACACTGTGCACACAATGACCAGTCATGTTACTACACACTGTGCAGTGACGATCCCGCTTTGTGTCACTGTCCTGGTGCACACCTCCACATCTCCTGGGTAACTTGTCTCTCATGGGATGACTTGTTCCCTTTGGGTCATCCTGCTGCCAGTACCAGACTCTGGTCTGGGTCTGGCTTCATACTGATCGTACCAGTGCAGATATATGAGGTTGTTGTGTCCAGTCCGAGTCTGTGCCTTTCTCTCACTTCTTGTTGTCAGAGTAAGAGCACTGCTCTAACAGGCACAAATGATTAAAGACCAAAGCTGTCGTGGAAAAATCTGTTATTATTTAAAGAGATTTAAAGGGGCTTGTTGTCGACATCGGCCTTAGAAATAAGGTGTTCTTTTTGGTATTAATTAGAAGTACCAGATATTTGTTTGTTTTACCAGCAACTGTCCTGATCAGTGACTACTGGCCTAAAGTCCAACACACAGGACAGCACTGATAGAAACATTGTTCTCAGTCTAAATGCTTCTAAAAGCCTGGCTTTATGTTTCATGACGAGCTGTGTTCATCATTTCCAAACAGGAAGTGCACAGCAAGAAGAACTTTGCTTTACACACAGAGTCAAAAGCAACATGTATGGTCCACTTTGGTCCGCAGGTGACGTCCCACTGATCTAACTCACATGAAACATGGCAGGCAGACGATTACAAAATAATAATGATCAAGATGGGAGCAGAAAAGATTACAAGTTATATCCATCCATTATCTTGTACACGCTTCCATTTTTGGTCACGGGGGTCGCCGGTGCCCATGTCCAGCCATCACTGTGTGGGAGGCAGGTGTGGGTGTTTCACCTTTTCCACCCACATTTTTTGATGTTGTCGGTACCGGGGCTTGAACTGGCGATCTTCCGATCACAGGCCCACCATCTCTAACCTCTGCGCCACCACTTCCCCTGCATGCAGTCCATTGTCTTGAAACAGAAACCAGCTACAGGATCTGTGCACTCACACATAAGGACAAACTCATTTTCTTGAATCCGTTGCTCTCGTAAAAAAAAAAAAAAGTCAATTCTATCTAAAATATTTTAAAACGTCCTGGATTTCAGACAACTCCTCCATTCGTGAACAAGACCCCGAGATACTTAAACTCCTCCACTTGGAGCAGGACCTCCTCCCCGACCCGGAGAGGGCACTCGACCCTTTTCCGGCTCAAGACCATGGCCTCGGATTTGGAGGAACTGATCCTCATCCCGGCCGCATCACACTCGGCTGCAAACCGCTCCAGTGAAAGCTGTAGATCACGAGCTGATGAAGCCAGTAGGACCACATCATCTGCAAAAAACAGAGAAGCGATTCTAAGGCCACCAAAACGGATCCTCTCAACACCTTGGCTGCGCCTAGAAATTCTGTCCATAAAAGTTATGAACAGAATCGGTGACAAAGGGCAACCTTGGCGGAGTCCAACTCTCACTGGAAACGAGCCTGACTTACTGCCGGCAATGCGGACCAAGCTCTGACACCGGTCGTACAGGGACCTAACAGCCCATATCAATGGGCCTGGTACCCCATACTCCCGGAGTACCCCCCACAGAACCCCCCGAGGGACGCGGTCGAATGCCTTTTCCAAGTCCACAAAGCACATGTAAACTGGTTGGGCAAACTCCCACGCACCCTCCAGGACCCTGCTGAGGGTGTAGAGCTGGTCCAGTGTTCCACGACCAGGACGAAAACCACACTGCTCCTCCTGAATCCGAGGTTCGACTATCCGACGGACCCTCCTCTCCAGAACCCCTGAATAGACCTTACCAGGGAGGCTTAAGAGTGTGATCCCTCTATAGTTGGAACACACCCTACGGTCCCCCTTTTTGAATAGGGGAACCACCACCCCAGTCTGCCAATCCAAGGGAACTGCCCCCGATGTCCACGCGATATTGCAGAGTCGCGTAAGCCAACACAACCCCACAACATCCAGAGCCCTAAGGAACTCAGGACGAATCTCATCCACCCCCGGAGCCTTGCCACCGCGGAGCTTTTTAACCACCTCTGTGATCAAGTGGAGTATCTCGGGGTCTTGTTCACGAATGAGGGAAAACTGGAGCGTGAGATCGATAGGCGGATAGGTGCAGCATCCGCAGTGAAGCGGGCGCTGTACCGGTCTGTCGTGGTGAAGAGAGAGCTGAGTCAAAAGGCAAAGCTCTCAATTTACCGATCGATCTACGTTCCCACCCTCATCTATGGTCATGAGCTTTGGGTTGTGACCGAAAGAACGAGATCTCGGATACAAGCGGCTGAAATGAGTTTTCTCCGCAGGGTGTCTGGACTCTCCCTTAGAGATAGGGTGAGAAGCTCAGTCATCCGGGAGGGACTCGGAGTAGAGCCGCTGCTTCTCCACATCGAGAGGAGCCAGTTGAGGTGGCTCGGGCATCTGGTTAGGATGCCTCCTGGACGCCTCCCTGGTGAGGTGTTCCGGGCATGTCCCACCGGGAGGAGACCCAGAGGAAGACCCAGGACACGCTGGAGGGACTATGTTTCTCGGCTGGCCTGGGAACGCCTTGGGATTCCCCCAGAGGAGCTGCTCCAAGTGGCTGGGGAGAGGGAAGTCTGGGCCTCCCTACTTAGGCTGCTACGCCCGCGACCCGACCCCGGATAAGTAGAAGACGATGGATAAGTAGAAGACGATGGATGGATGGATGGATGGATTTCAGACTGAATGCTGGAGTGGTAATTCTGTGTCTTTTAGCAGACAGTTCAGTAATTGGTGCAAATGAAATCAGTACAGAAAAAAAAAACCTTAAAATATGAGAAATTGCCATCTACAAGACAATAAAAATAATCAAAAGTTCTTCCTAAAGGTAGTCAATAAAAATCACAATTGTAAAGACATAAAAGCAGCATTCTTAGGGGCGGCCGTGGCGTAGTGGTAATGGCAGTCGTCCCCCGATCGGAAGGTTGGCGGTTCGAATCCCGGTTCCCCACACCATGTGTCATTGTGTCCTTGGGCAAGACATTTAACCCCGAGTTGCTCCCGGTAGGACTGGAAAGCAACTTGCATGGTAGTCTGCCGCTACCGGTTTATGAATGTGTGTAGCACTTTGAGATTTTCACTAATGAAAAGTGCGTTATAAATTGAATTTATTATTATTATTATTATTATTATAAAAGCAGCATTCAACAAACTCTCATGAAGTTCTCTTGAGCTGCTTTTCTGTGAGAAACAAACCAGGAATGTTTTGGCAAAACAAGAAAAATCTGCTGCACAACACGGTCACACCTCAGAAATGTAGATGTGACTGAAAACTAACTCCAGGAGTCGTTAATAAAATTGACTAATTCAGTTATTATAATCTGGGGAAACACTGGTTGTTTCAGAGGACAATAAATAACTGATTCATCCTTTATGATGAACTGTAAGAGACACGTGATCAACTTTCCTAACATGCATCTTTCACTCTGTCAAGTTAAAAACATGCAGTGGAGGATGTATCATAAACAACAACTAATAAAACGGTGCATTACAAGGTATTAAAAAGCATAAATCACATATTTTTCAATTAAAGGAATGAAAGAGAATGCCTTCAGTGTTTTTCATGGTAGACTGTTGTAAATGGACAACCTTTGTATCTGAAGAAACCTCAGATTAACAAAATAAAACGTTCAAACCAGTAGATAAAATCTTCACAGTAATTCCACAGCACTGAAATAATAAATAAGTTGGATGTAAGGCGTGAAATCAAACTTTAGCTGCAGCACGACTAAAAACAAAACTCCTGAAAACTCCTTTAACTCCCACCATCTCTCCAAAAACAGGTCTCTGTTGAAAATGAGTTCTCGTGACTCCATGAGGCTAACCTGGATAAATAAAGGGTAAGTGAATACAAAACTGACTG
>JBBPBX010019130.1:16836-44784 GCA_038048925.1 Garcialebias charrua
AAACCTTCTCTCCATCTGTGGAATCCTATAATTTCAGGAGAACATCTTATTGACAAGTTTTCCCCTTTAACTCGCACAATCTTCTCCAAACATTCTAGGAAAACATACCGTAATTTCTGGTGTATAAGTCACATTTTTTGCATCAATTTGTCAGTCCTGCGACTTCTACGCTGAAGCGACTTATATACATTTTTTTTCCTTATTCATAACACAATTTTTGACTGATGCTTTAAATTTCTAAGAACTGCAGCAGTGAGTCCTATTGTGCACACTTGCTTCACTCAGCTGGTGCAGGTGGAGGAACACTGTAGAGCTAGTGGCTTTGGCTGGATGGATGGATGGATGGATGGATGGATGGATGAATGAATGGATGGATGGATGGCGCCATGCCACCCAGGTGAAATGAAGCTGTTTTGGCATTAACTAAACTCATAATAAACGCGACAGTTCAGCAGTGACAGGCACCTAATAAATGCAACTTATACTCGGGAAAATACGGTATCTACTTTGGTCAAAGGATGTCTGTGGACTTCTACTCAGACTCAAGCCTCGGATATAGTTGACGCGTCGCATAGGGCGCGCGGCCAAAGTGACGCAATCGCGAAGTCCCCGCCCCCGCGCTTTGGCCAGCGCGTTGGTTTCGCGCGTGGTCGTGCACCTCCCAGATTTTGAAGCTCCGCAAGCCTAGCGCGCGCGCCGAATTGATTGACAGGTCGGGTGTGGACCTCACCGACAGCCTTCACGCCAGAGCCTGCAGCTGTCTGCGCCGCTGTGGTCGTGGAAACGGCGTCGCGACGCATGGAGGAATGTTTTTTATGTGATTCAAATGTATTAAATTCCCCGAGCGAGCGGAAAGCCATTTGTTTTTGTTGTGTGATTTCAAACAGTTCTTCTTCTACGGTAGATTTCTTCTTCTACACCCTTTCTTGCAACATATGCACAGGTTTTAGAGGGTACTGCCACCTGCTGGTCAGTAAAAGAACAGCACTTTGCCATGCGCTGCCGTGCCACACTATAAACGCACGCACAGTGCGCGCGCAGCTTGCGCGCTCCAGCTTGCGGACCAAAGCGCGACTATATCCGAGGCTTAACTCCAAAGGATGTTTGTCTCAGAAGTCCACAGTCCAAACTCAAGGTAAAACATCTGTCCTGAGTGGTTTCCAGTTGTGAATGGTGGACTCCCAAGTATTTTGCAAGTGACCTTGAAGGCCCCGGTATATTCCGGCGTCCTGTCAGCTGCACACAAACTGTGCACACTGTCCACAGAGAGTTGAGACTTCATGCTCGAGCGTCCACCCTGAGCAGCTGCAGAGCAGCTCCGCAGACAAGGGGCGTCTACCTTCAGGACAAATTGAGGTCACCGATTGGTCATTTGCTGACACGCCTACTGGATTGATTGACAGGTTGGGGGTTAAAAAAGCGCGAGCTGGCAGCTCCAGCCACAGCGTGTTCTGTGTTTATATGTTAATGAGAAGTACTAAAAAATAAAAACCAGGAGCGCTGGTCCTGCAGCCCTCACATCAGACCAGACCACCAGGAAATCTCCAGACGCTCCTGCAGCCACGCTGGACCTGAGTTTAATTCACTCGTGACAAAATCCTTCATTTCTCATCATTTCAGTCATGGCTTCAATGGAGGAGGAAGAGATCACTGCCTTTTGGAAAAAACAAAAGAAAAGGCCAGATCAGGGATGAAGAAGAAGAATTTAATACATTGGTGTCACATACAAACAGTCCGTCACCAGGCAGTTTATTGTGCGACACCCGCGGTCGTACAAATTGAGCTTTGTGTGGACGTGCCCTGTGGAGGTACGCACACGGGAGTAAACTGGAGGCTTTAGTCTTTCCGCACTCAGTTTGTTCAATTAAAATCATCCACGTCTCATCCTGTTTCCGTTACCTCAGGTGTTCCACAAGGCTCAGTCCTGGGACCCTTATTGTTTATCATTTACCTTCTCCCTCTTGGTTTCATTTTTCGCAAATATCATATTCAGTTTCACTGCTACGCGGATGACACCCAACTCTATCTTTCAACCAAACCTAATTCTGCACTTCCACCTTCGTCCCTCACTGATTGTCTGCTTGAAATAAAATACTGGTTCACTTTAAATTTTCTTAAACTAAATTGCAATAAAACAGAACTTCTTTTAATTGGAACTAAATCAATACTAAACAAACTTCATAGCTTCTCCATTCCAGTTGATAACACTTCCATCTTTCCCTCCCATCAGGTTAAGAGTCTGGGTGTCATCTTTGATAGCACCCTCTCTTTCTCTTCCCATGTCAATAATATCACTCGGTCAGCCTACTTTCATCTTCGAAACATTAATCGTCTCCGTCCTTCCCTCACTCCTCACTCCACTGCTGTTCTGGTTCACAGTCTAGTCACCTCTCGTTTAGATTATTGTAATTCTCTTCTTTTTGGCCTACCCCAGAAAACCCTTCGTAAATTACAACTGGTCCAAAATTCAGCTGCCCGTATCATTACACGGACCCCCTCAATCCATCACATCACACCTGTTTTAAAACAGCTTCATTGGCTTCCCATCCCATATCGCATCAATTACAAAATACTCCTCCTTACATTCAAAGCTGTCCACAACCTTGCTCCTCCATACCTTTCAGACATTATTCACATTGCTACACCTGCTCGTACCCTCAGATCCTCTTCTTCCATCCAGCTCATTGTTCCCATTGCCCGTCTTGTTACTATGGGGAGCAGAGCATTCAGCTGCTCTGCTCCCCAGCTCTGGAACTCACTCCCACCTGATATTCGCAACACAGACTCATTGCCACATTTCAAAGTCAAACTCAAAACTCACCTGTTTAAAGTAGCCTATGCATGATAACAATTGCATTGTCTTATTTTTTATTTTATTTTTTTTAAATTCATTTTACTTGTTTTTTCTATGTTTTTAATGTGTCTGGTTTATTTTTATTTTATTTTTTATGATTGACAATGTAAGGTGACCTTGAGTGCCAAGAAAGGCGCCTACAAATAAAATGTATTATTATTATTATTATTATTTCCCAGATGTTTGGGCAGCAACAGCTGCTTCTGTGAGGTCGTTGCTGCCGTCTCTTCTCTTTGTCATTACGTTAACACACAACTGTTGTCAACAAAGTGTTGTTTACCAAAGTGTTGTTCACAGCAACGTTTACATTTGAATAGTTTTTGTGTCACTGCTTCTAGTGTCTCATTTTAAAAGCAGAGTGTTTCACTACGAAGCTGGTTCAACACATCCTGGGTAACGTTGGGTGATCTGGTTGAAGATCAAACCAGGTTCTACACGGCTGGTTATTGACTGGACAGACCTACTGCCTCTGGGTGTGAAACTGGGAACACTGGTACAAAACTGATAGATTTACAAACGGTTAACTGAGAAATGAAGCACTTGCAGGTCACCAGCTGATTTCTGTGTGCATCTCTACTTCAGTGTGAGTTCAGTGTTCATGGAAGGACTGTCACCTGCCATACTCCACACCATGTGGACCTGAGGTCACCTCATGAGTTGTAGACACTTTGGTCAAACCTTGTAAACGATGTGCATCTTCTCATGTGAGCCTGTGAAATCTGTTGAGAAGACGACCCGGCAACTACCACATCAGAATTTAGCTCAATCTTTATACAGTACATGTGAGGTTATACTACATTTATGTCATATGATCGATTAGCTCTGGTGGCCTTTTGGACTTTGAGCGACTCCAAAGGTCCATCAGTAGATGTACATTCAATGAATATTTTCTGAGAGCTTTATTAAAATCTGCCTTTGTGAAATATTTTGCAAACAGGACCTGAAGAGAAATAACAGAAGATGTTCTCAAGTTTGGTCTAAAGTCCAGATTTTTCATTCTGTCAGAAAATTGATTATGGTTAGCCTGTTCCATCTTCATTAGTTGCCATGACAACTGTCTCAGGTGAGACGAGAAGCACTAAACTCAGACCTGGACCTGGACCAGCCTCACTGAACTGATAAAGCTGCTTGGGAGAACAGGCCCCCACTAAAGTTCAGATTATTTGTGTGTTGACATATAATCTTGGATTTAAGTCAATTTTATTTAAATAATGACATCACAATCCCAGTTCCACCCACAGGTATCTCTTTGTTAGTTCTTCAGGATGTTCTCCGTCCACACAAACATGGACATGAAGTTCTGGTCGAGCAGACAGACCGGATGCAGCCATTCTTTGAGCTGTGGACAGGATGTTCTTAAAAAAGCTCTGGGATGTCTGAACGGAGGAGAAGACATTTTCTATTACAAACTTATTTTTAGCTGGAGCCAGAAGCAAAAACACGGGAAGATCTTATTTCAAAAGTTTTATTAGTTGTTTAAAGTATCACCATCTTCACAAATAAATAAGGAAACACACCGGTACCACTTTAAATAAAGGGTACCCTCATCATTTATAAAGAAATACTGTAGTTAATAATGCAGTTATCTGATACACTAAATGTTTTTTAATAGTTTGTTTGCAGACTTTTTAGTCTCTGCATTATATTTACAAATGTTCATAATGCTTATATGAAGATAATTTACTGACATGTTTGATATGTACACTCTAGTATAAAGATAAATACAAGTAAACACTCTGAACATTTGTAGAAAGAACATGTATTTTGGCATCTAGCTTAAAGGTGCGGTCTGCAGTTTCTGTAGTGCAGTCTGTAAGTTTTCTAAAAATATATTTTTAACATATTTCTTCACTTTGTCACTATCTCCTGACAGACTGATGTTAGACAAAGTAATCTCTGAAAAAAACTATATTCCCCTTGCTTCTCCAGGTGTTACTAAAAGCATTTCTAAAAACCCACAGTGACCCGCCGTTAACCAGCCAATAAAAACAGAGTTTTTAACCAGCCAATAAAAACAGAGCTTCTCACTTCTCACGCTCCTAACCCACGCCCCCGCCTGTCCCAGCCCCAGCGGCCGCGCACGTTCTCGTTCAAAGGATTGCAAAGCGATGCAAAACTGTTTTGTATGTGACACAAATGTATTAAATTCCCCTTCTTCATCCCTGATCTGGACTTTTCTTTTGTTTTTTTGCCAAAAGTCAAGTGATCGCTTCCTCCTCCACTGACTCATGACAGAAACATTGAGGAAATAAATTAATTTGTCACGAGCGAATTAAACTCTGGTTCAACGTGGCTGCACGAGGCTCTGCAGATTTCCAGGTGTTCTGGTGTGCTGGACCAGCGCTCCATTTTTTTATTTTATTTTTTAGAACCTTTTATTAACATATAAACACAGAACTTCGCAGTGGCTGCCACAGGACATGCAGTGGAGGAGGAGCTAAGAAGGCAGAGCTGAATTTCAGCAGAGCAAGGGGGAGCAGAGCCATATATGGCTCTGAGTGGGGAGGGACCAGAATGCTTTCCCTGTTGAAAATTTTTCTAAGTGCTGCGTTCTATAGAAACTGCAGAGTGCAGCTTTAAGTAAAAAATAAAATAGGTGGAGTAACTTATAAGATTTACCTGAATGAAAGTACGTGCACATCACTTGATCTTGCCAAGTGTGGGCCTGCTTCAGTGTATGAACAACATTGTTATAAATGTTTTTTAAATGTTTTACTGTAATGAATGCTTTGCTTTGTGGTTGTTGGCAACTTTGTGCATGCAGTCATATGTTGAGGTGAACTGTAGGGGGCTCTGGACACAACCCTGAGGAGAGCCAGAGCGTGATGGCATTAGTGGTGTTCTGTGCAATCTGCATTGACTGTTGTCTTGCAGTGAGGAAGTCCAGCAGCTGTTTCAGAGCGGGGTGCTGAAGCCCAGTGGTCCCATGTGTCTACCACATGCTGTGGAATGATGGTTTTAAAGATGGAGCTTTGCCACTGTCTCATCTCTCATCGGCTCGGCACCGCACCAGTTAAGGCCCTGCCTACTGCCAGTACCAACCCCCACTCAGCCCGGTTTATGGGACCATCTTGTCTGAGGTTCCAAGCGGACTACTCCGAGGTGTGGATTTTGGGTGCATTCACACCAGCCCTGTTGTCCCGAACTCTAGCCCGTTTGCCTAAGAAGTCTGGTTCATTTGGGGAGGTGTGAACGCACCATCGAACTCTGTCACGGAACAAAAAGGTTGCATCTACTGTTTTAATAAAGTAGATGCGATTTTCTGCATTTTGGTGTATTTTAACAGGTTGTTAAACATTTTACGTTTTCCTACATTTGTAAACTTTGCTTCTGTCAAGCTCCACCCCCTCTTACTTGACGGTTCTGTCAAGTAAATCGGACTTGGTCCTGTATTCCTGGCCCTGCCTGTGGGTTCCTGCCTGCCTGCTCAGCACGTCACTCTTTTAGGAGCAGAGATTTCTTTAAGGGTAGACGCAGAAATTCTTCACTTGAAGAGGCAGATTGTGGCTGTTGTGTTTAAAACGAGTGTTTATGTAATTATTTTCAGTTTACAAAATAAATAAATAATCCAGTATAAGTTTTATACGTTCATGGCAGTCACATTTGATCATAACTTTATTATTAGTATTAGTAAGTCTGAGTGTTACTGGATCCAAGCCGGATCCTAGCAAACAGTTACAGGAAGCACCCTGTCAAAATAAGAGTTCCCGGATTTTGTTCTGGTAGGATCTGGCTCAAATGAAGCCCTGTCAGCCTCTCAAAGTTCTTGATTGAAATGGGAATGTGACTCGTCTTTATGATGATGGTGACTTCAAACATGATGGGACTTTAAATGGCCCAGAGTCTGTTGAGACAACAAGCCAGCTGCTCTGCACGTTCCTTGAGCCCCTGATTACAGGTAGATATATTATCAAGACCTGGGCCGTGTGTGGAACATTTCCTACAGTTAATGTCTCATCTTTGTGCTTGGACTGAAGCCACAAATCTTTTTTTTTGTTGTTAAAAACCAAACGGATCAGTAAATGTTTTAGAAACATGACAGCTGATAGTGTGAACATTTGCTCCAGCAGTTTGACACTGTTTGCTTTGAGCCAAAGAGGGCAGGGCCATCGGAGGAGGACGTGATGTTGCTGCTTCACAGCATGCTCCTACTGCATTCCTGTCTGTGCTAATCTGAATGTCTTGTGTGTTTAGATATGTGGAGGGACTGTCATCTCAAAGCCTCGCTGTTGAGCCATCTGACGACCTGGTAGGCAGTGAGGGTGTGGTTACTGGTCCATAATACACCAGCTGTTGGCACACATCTGTGCAGTGAATGTGTCAAACAGGACTCATATTCTGCCTCCAGGTCATAATCAGTCTGAACAGTTTTACACGTCTGTTTCCTCTGAATTCTTTTAGATTTCTTTACTTCAGCTGAGGTGCGACGTGGTCCAACGCTGACCCTAGATAGTGAAGACCGTGTTGTGTAGAAGAACAGCTGCTTGGTATGTCGTTGAGTTTCTGCAGTAAAACCAGACCTTCAGCATTTTGTGCTGATGCACACAAAGGCCACATCCGACTGGCCGCTTGGAATTTGACCCGTCTTCTTTGTGCTTATCTCGGTTTCTGTTTGAAGACGAGTGTCCATCAGCTCGTCATGTCATCAATTTAACATTATTTTAGGCTTTCAGAATTTATTTGAGCCACGCTTACATGGGCATCTGGTTTTAAGGATTTTAAACAAAAGAAATATGCTCAAATTGTCCTCAACCTGCTTGTGAATGTGTGAGTTCATATTGTGTCATAGCAGCAGTTTGGTATTCAAAGTCAAAGTCAACTTTATTGTCAGAACTGCAATATGTACAGGACATACACAGGATTGAAATTGCGTTTCTCTCAGTCCCTCGGTGCAACAGTAACCATCTAAACACTAAACACTAAAACATTTAATACACATAAGCATAAAATAGTAAAAAAGTGTAACACTGTCCTGAGTTTTTTCATAATAGTATAAAAGTATGAAAATTTACACCAACACTGAAACACCAAACACCCCTAAAACACCAAACACCCAATGAACATAAGCATAAAATGAAATAATAAAAGTGTAATACTGTCCTGAGTTTTTGCATAGTAGTATAAAAAGTATAAAAACGTAAATCTATAAAATAAACTGAAGTTTCTAGCGTTGACATTTGCAAAGAGTGGCACAGCAGCATATAAGTTAATGTACACAGTATATGTATGAGGTAGTTGATGTTGGTATAGAGGCAAAGTGGCATATGAAGTAAGGCACATAAGGCACATTTGGCATCCTTAGATAAGGCTAGTCAGAGAATACTGTATATGTATCTGCAGTAGTGTAGATAAAAGTAGTGTAAATGTAAACAGTAGTAATAAATGTAAACAGTATTAATAAATGTAAACAGTGAATGTAAACAGTAGTATGACTATAGGCAGTAATGTAATACAAACATTAGTGCAAATATGAGAAGTAGTGCAAACTGAATGAACACATGACCGAGAGTTTAGTGAATAACCCGTTTGATGACACAGAGTCCAGTGTTAAAAACTTTGTGTTGAGTGGTAATGTGTGAGAAAGTTTTTTGTGTTAAGGCAGTTCAAATGGGAGGGGAGGCAGAGCAGGCAGAGTGTTTAGCATTCTGACTGCCTGATGAACAGAGCTGTCTCTCAGTCTGCTGGTTCGAGCCTGGAGACTCCTCAGTCTCCTCCCTGATGGCAGCAGTCTGAAGCAGCTGTGTAGTGGGTGTGTGGGATCACCTGCCATGCAGTGGGCTTTCCGAGTGAGGCGTTTGCTGTGTAAGTCCTGCAGTGAGGGCAAGGAGGTGCCGACGATCTTCTCAGCTGCTCTCACGATGCGCTGGAGGCTCTTGCGGCAGGATGCAGTACATGCACCAAACCACACAGTGATGCAGCTGGTCAGGACACTTTCTATGGCACCTCTGTAGAAGGTGCACATGATGGGGGTTGAAGCTCCAGCTCCGTGCTGTTGATGGTCAGAGGGGCATGTTGTGCATCCCTCTTCCTGAAGTCCACGACAATCTCCTTTGTCTTCTCCACGTTGAGAGTGAGATTGTTGTGTCCGCACCACAAGGCCAGGCGGCTCACCTCGTTCCTGTAGTCCGTCTCATCGTTGTTGCTGATGAGACCTACCACTGTTGTGTCGTCCGCAAACTTGATGAAGTGGTTGGAGCTGTACGATGGTGTGCAGTCGTGTGTTAGCAGGGTGAATAGAAGGGGGCTCAGCACACATCCTTGTGGGGCCCCTGTGTTCAATGTGATGGTGCTAGATGTGTTACTCCCGATCCGTACTGTCTGTGGTCTCCCGGTCAGGAAGTCTAGCAGCCAGTTACACATTGAGGTGTTCAGCCCCAGACTGTCCAGTTTAAGGATGAGCTGTTGGGGGATGATGGTGTTGAATGCCGAGCTGAAGTCGATGAACAGCATTCTAACATAAGAGTCCTTCGTGTCCAGATGTGTGAGAGCTGTGTGGAGGGCAGAGGAGATGGCATCGTCGGTTGAGCGATTAGGTCGGTATGCAAATTGGAAGGGATCCAGGGAGTCAGGGAGGACAGATGTGATGCTTTTCATGACTAGCCGTTCAAAGCACTTCATCAGGATGGGGGTGAGTGCTACTGGGCGATAGTCATTGAGGCATGCGGGCGTTGCCTTCTTTGGGACAGGGATGATGGTGGTGGCTTTGAAACAGGTGGGGACGATGGCCTGGCTCAGTGAGATGTTAAAGATGTCCGTGAAGACCGCTGCGAGTTCCCCTGCACAGTCCTTCAGCACACGACCAGGTATGTTGTCAGGACCAGAGGCCTTCCGGGCATTAATCTTGATAAATGATCGCCTTACGCTGTCTGAGGACAGCGCCAGCACCTGGCCATCAGGAGAGGGGGGGAGTTTATGTGCAGGTGTGCTGTTACTTGCCTCAAACCGAGCAAAGAACTCATTCAGTTCATTCAGCGTAGAGGTTGAGCTGTCACAGGTCTGGGGGGGTGGTTTGTAGTTTGTGATGGTCTGTATTCCCTGCCACAGACTGCGTGTATCCTTGCTGTCCTTGAAACGAATATTCATCCTGGACTTTTCTTTCTCATTAACTTTGGCACAGTTTTTATTTTTGACCCATTCAAGAAGCAGTTCTGACTCATCCAGCTTCCACTTTGAATTATTGTTTCTCAACCTCTCTGTCTACAAGCAAATCATTCCTTTAGACAGTCGTACATGTTCATTCAACCTTTATTTATACATGTTAGTCTCACTGAGCCACGAGGACGCATTTACAAGAGAGACCATAAAGGTTTTTTAGTTAAAACACGTTTTTAATGTGAACGAGCTAAATCAAGTTTTGTATACGTAAGACTGATTTCTAACGGGGGACAGAAGAATGAGCCGAGGTAATTACATCATCTAAAATCTCTGTTATGAATAAAGATGATTTTGACTGAAACAAGTCAGACTTCTAAATTTCCAGTATTTTTTAAAAGCCATTCTTTATGTTTATTCTGTCTTTTTTTAATCCCTGAAATTGTTTAATTTTATGACAATAACTGTTCCTGGTGGAGAATAATCAACTACCTTACATAACTCCTGAAAAAGGTTGTGATATTTGTCCACCATGAAAATGTCCATCTTTAAAGCTGTCTCAGCCTTGACCAAATCCCTCATCACTTTCTGGATTTGACTAAAGTTAACATGAGAACATGCAGAATGTCTATGGCAGAAAGATCTTTTCATTGTCACATTATTGAGCTCATGTGTTTGAAACTGTAAAGAATGAAAAGTCCTTCAAAGGAAAAACAAATTGTTGCATGAGAGAGAAGTTTTAAAACTTTAGATGCAAAGCTGTCTTCTTGTCTTAACAGGCTTTCTAAAGCAGATGGAAGGCGACCTCTCCCTTTAACTTTCATTCTGGTATTTGTGGAATCTGCTGTGGAACAAATGGGCCACTTCCTGTCCCCGTCCCCCTGACGATTTCATGTAAAGGAAGTGGAGTGAAGTTCTGACGATGAAATGAGCAGATCAGGAGAAAGAGAATGAAAAGAAAAAACATGTCATTGTAAATAACACAATCTGAGAGTTTTTTAACCCGACAACATCAAAATGTGGCTGGGAGAGGTGAAGCACCTGCCTCCACCCTCATCTGCCCCACTCTGAGGCTCTTCACCCCCACCATCTGCTCCCCCAGGCGCCCTATATATCAACCCTCTGCTCCACACAGAGGGCTGTGGTAGCTCGGTGTCTGTGGTTGTCAGGAAGGACATCCGGTGTAAAAATAATCACCAAGTCTTCGTGCGACAGTTCATTGTGGCGACCCCTGAAGAAGGAGCAGCCGAAAGAAGAACAAAAAGATTAAGGAGGAGCACTGTGTCTTTTGTTCTTGTAAACATTGGACCAGATCTTTACTAGGGGTGCAGGAAAAAAAACAGATTTTTTAAAATAATCTAGATTCTTAGTCCTGGTGATTCAGAATCGATTCTAAAAGCCCCAAAATCGTTTTTTTTTTACATTAAAACCCAAAAGATAAAGAAAATAAAACCATATCTCATAGTATATGAAAGAATACATAAAATGAAAGGTGGCAGAAAGAAGAAGAAATCTGACCCGAACCAGTGACCTCCAGGACCCAATAAGGATAAAGCGGGTAAAGATGATGGATAGATGCTTTTGTTGAAAAGATTTACCAAATATTTTAAACAAAATCCATCCATACACATTTGAAACATGGATGAATGCAATATGATTTTGAAGTCTATTTTATTTTCAGTTACCGTATTTTCCGCCTGAAAAGTCTCACCTCTCTATAAGTCGCTTTGTCCAATTATTGTCAATAAATTGGAAAAATCCATAACTTTGCACTTTGAGATTTTTATTAATGAAAAGTGCATTATAAATGGAATTCATTATTATTATTATTATTATTATAAACATGTTGCACCTTTATTTAAGTCTCATCTATTATGCGTCACCGCTACGCGACGTGTCAGCGCCTCATTTGCCCTGCTGAAAATGACGACCACAGAAGCGAGCCAGCACGGAAGGACTTTACACAAGATTAACACGGTAAAAACAATTACAGGGAGTCCTCGACTTACGAACGAGTTCCGGACCTAAGGACCGTTCGTATGTCGAAAATGACGCAAATCGAATCACATACAAAAATATATATATATATTTTATTTTTTATTTTTTTAAATAAATGTATACATTTACAGTACTGTAGTCACCAAGCACTTAGCCTATCCTAACACAGTTTTTAAAGATGGAGTGAGTTGAATTGTCTCCCTTTCCCATAAAGGGAGCTAGCTATTAAAATATTTTATTAAAATTTTATTAAAATATATATATATATATTTATTTTTTATATTTTTAAACTTATAAATAGATAAATGTACTGTACAGTCACCAAACACTTTGCCTATCCTAACAGTTTTTAAAGGTGAAGGAGTGAGTTGAATTGTCTCCCTCCTCTCCAGCAGGCTCCATTCACATAAAGGGAGCTACTTTCACCTTATGTGAAAGGGAGACAATTCAACTCACTCCTTCATCGTTAAAAACTGTACATGTATTCATTTATAAAAAAAATAGTTAAAAAAAATCTTTTTTTTTTATAGTGCATTCGTAAGTCCGAGTTGCCATAGGTCGGGGGTGACGTAAGTCGAGGACTCCCTGTATTTGTTTGCTGAAAATTATAGCAAAGATGTGTCTTAGCTTAACCGTTCCTTAATAAATTCACGTAATGGTCAAATCTGCTGGATTTAAATTGTTTCACTTTGACGTCTTCCAAACGGTTGCGTGCTGCGAAAATAAATTTATAAATAAATCTAATTTTAGCTCAAACAATTCCAACAGCTAACAGTTTGTAAATGTCCATACAGAGTCAGTCCGACCAGAGGAGGTTGCCGTCGGACACATGAGCTGGAAACGGTCGAGTTACCCTAGCGGACAAAAGTGGTACTGCACCGTTTTTTGCCAAAATGAAAAACGGTCATATATGAGCCAAATATTGGTCTAAAAATATGGGGAAAAAAATCCATAAACAAGTCTCACCTCTCTATAAGTCGCAGGGCATGCAACTTTGGCAAAAGGGTGCGACTTATAAACCAGAAAATACGGTAAATGTTTATGCAATACAGTAGGCTGAAATCTTTGTTTACGTTTGTATTTTGAATTATTAGTGATGGACTGGAGACATGTCCGGAGTGTCCCCTGCCTCTCGCACAGTGACTGCTGGATATAGACACCAGTGACCTCCAGGACCAGATTAAAGCTGCTGCATTCTATTCATATACCCATCTGCTGTATTTATACTGTATTATTTGACATTATTAATGTTTGCTACAAGCATACATTATTGTTTTAAATAAATGTTTTATTTGTTTACATTAATGTTTAATCTTTTCATGATTTCAATTGAAAATTCTTTCTGAATCGAAAATCGAATCTAAAATTGTTTTAGAATCAAATCGATTTTTAATTGAATCGGTGCATCAAAAATCAGTCTTTATGATCTTACAGAATTATGTGTTTGTTGAGGCATTATGTGGGGCACGCTGAGGTAGGATGTTACCTTCTCAATAAGGTCTGGCCCCACCTACGCTGACTGATGACTTAATATTTCTTTTTTCCTTTGGAGCCAATTGACGCGTTGGCACGTGATAGTCACATGACCAATTTCAGGTGCTCTAGTAGGAAAGATGTAGCCTTTCAGAGACTCCATTAATTTATATCAAAAGTACAGACTTTAAAACACACGTCAGTTTTTAAAATGTGTTGGCGGGTCAAGTAAAACCAGAGTTATGATAAATACTCCACGCCACGTCTTTTCCTGAAAATCATTGTCATATCTGAAGCACGTTATGGTACGTTCACACCAAACAGCGTTTCAACTTCAAAAAAGCTCGTCACGCACGCAAGTGGACGCACTGGACCCACAGTGGTGTCCAGACCAGAACGCGAAGCTGCGGCAGTGTGGCGGCGGGGTGTGTGGGAGGAGCTTACCGGTATACCGAGTTCCTCACTGCACTCCGCCAGGCAAGGAGCTTTTTATTTCTGTCTCTGTAGAGCAGACTTGACTGGTCGTGAAGGACTTGTCACGAACACACAGCTACAATGAGTTTCTCTTCCATAGTACACGACTCCGCGGTTTTTTCTGTGTCCCACAAACAATACGTCACATAGTTGCGCAATACCCGTCCCCTCGTTTCCGCGTCACATAGGGACTCTCCCCCTCTCTTCTCCCCCGACTCTCCCTGATCAACCAATCAGGGAGAGTTGAACGGCGTTTGAACGTTTGAACGGCGAAATCTTCAGCTAAATGAATGCGTGCTTTGGAAGCTGAAGCGGGTTCACGTGCACGGAAAACGCTTTCCAGCACGCTCAACACGCACGTGACGTGACGCCCGACGCCAAGACGCGGCTGGAGGCGCGTCCCCCATTGACTTTGCATGTAAACTGACTGTAAACCACAGTCTGTGGTTGACTTTAAGAGCGGCTTGAAGACTTTTCTTTTCAACCGAGCATACTCTACCTCCTCATGATTCTACTTTTGATCTTAGTTGATACTGTTATTGATTTTACTTGTTTTATTACTTGTTTTATTAACATTTAATTCTGTTGCACCTTGTAGCACTTTGAGATTTTCATTAATGAAAAGTGCGTTATAAATTGAATTCATTATTATTATTATTATTAAACTGGACGCTCCTGCAGTTGAAACGCTGTTAGGTGTGGACGTACCAGGTGGAGTTGTGAGAGGAGAGTGCCAGATTTGGGATCTTCATTGTTTTGTTACTGCTGTTTGCAGATGATGTGGTCCTTTAGTCAGACACTGACCTTCTGTGTGCACTGGGAAGGTTTGTGAGAAGTGGTCGTGATGACCGTCGGCTCCTCTAAGGTCAAGGCCATGATTCTTAGGTGGAAAACGTTGCAATGCCTGCTCCAGATCAGAGAAGTCTCTCCCTCAAGTGAAGGAGTTTCAGTATCTGAAAGTCTTAAGTGATGGCTGAAGGGAGCGTGGAATGGATCTACAGATCACAGCCTCGTCCTCAATGATGAACATGTTGCTATGTTCTTTTGTGGTGAAGCAACACAGACAGCAAAGTTCTTGATTTACTGGTCCGTCTACTTTCCAACCTGCACCAGTGGTTTTGAGGTATTGATTATGACAGAGAACATGACATCCCAAATACAAGCAGCCGAAGGAGCTTCCTTTGGCCGGACTCAGCCTTCGAGATGAGGAGAAGTGCTCAGAACAGAGCTGCCACTGCACTTCTGCATCTAAAGAAGTCCGCTGAGGTAGATGCCTCCTAGGCACCTCTCTTTGGAGATCTGTAGGACACATTCCACTGGGAGATCACTGAAGGACAGATCCAGAACTTGATGTCTATCCTCTCTTGTCTTGGGAACGCCTTTGATCCCCCTGGAGGAGCTGGAGTTGGTGAGGAAGCAGTGAGTGGGTTCTTCTCCTGGACCTGTTGCATCCACAACCCATTTAGGGATTGGTAGAAGACTATGAGTGAGAGTGACACCCCACCCCCCCCAGTATAATGTGGTGGTGTAGTCCAGCTGATCTGTTATAACTGACTGCTCGATGTCTGCATTGTTAAATGAAGCTGGTGATCTGTCCACACTTCTCTTAACTTACTGCACGAGGTGTTAACACGTGTCCAGACTCCTTAAACGCCTCTTGTTACTGACACCAAACCCCCTCTCTGCTGAGCCCCCAGCTCATGAACTCAAAAACTGATTTTAGCTTGACAGGAGAAAAAGACAATCAAATCCTAATAAAGACTGTGGCCTCATCAGAGGAAGTGTTTTCTTGGATGTTTAGTGGATGAACTTCTTGTTTACAGCTCGTTGTTCTCATGTTGGTGTGTTTCAATGTGGTTTACCCTCTTGACAGATTTATTCCCTGTTGATGGGGCCTCCTTTGTTTTTCTTCTTCTGTGATTTGAAGCATTTGTTGAAATGCTGAAAGAAGACTAACAAGGCAACCACTGAAAACATGCTGTTTGTGCACATGAGGGACTTGTGCAGAGTTTAAACAGAGCTCAGGTTGCTTTGAAACTAACAGTGATCAGTTTCAAGTGGAAGCGTAGCTCATGCACAACTCTTTAAATATTAAAATGTTTACAGCAAATCTCATCTAGTTGATGTCAAATGTGTTTCTCCTTATTTTTATCTGCTGCTTTCTTAATCTACAAATATATTACTTTTAGCTCAGTAACATTAACACTAAATAAAGTTTTTGCATCCTTGGTTAAATAATCCAGTCCAGTGAACTGGTTCAGCAGAAAATATGCGGAGTCTCCATCTTATCACATACAATAAATGTGAAGTACATCCACTGTTGTATAGAAATCTGAGCTCGTCAACATTGTTCGTAAACCCACTGTATTTTTTCCAAGAAGCAGTTTTTTTGAGCTGGAGACAGAATTAACAGAGGGCGACACCCCCACCTGGCTGAGCTTCTGTCAAAATATCTGTCCTGCTGGGACACGATGAGACACAAGCTGCTCTGATTCACCTCTTAAAGACAAAGCAACTCAAATATTGTTTCTGTTTTAGCTTGTTCCAATGTGGTTGGGTAGGATTAGTCACTGTGGAGCAGAGACTACAGTTTATTATTATTAATATTATTGTTTCTTTTTACAATTTATATTTTGCTATTGTTGGTTATAACTGGGACCCTGTGTACACAATTTTGTTCCACCTCATGTACCACATGTGATACAAATGACCATAAGAACCTCAAACCTTGAAGACATTTTGGTAATTACCTTAAATGTGATGATTTTTATTTTTATTTTGCTGCTGGCCCTTTTTTATGCATTTTTTTTTTCTTAAAATGACTTGTTTCATGTAGAGCATGTTCAAAATACAAATTTTCATTTTACAAATCTCCTGTTGAAACAAAAAAAAAATGTACTTAGAGGTTTTACTAACTAAAAGCATTGTAATGATATTTATTAGTACTTTTACTTGGTTTGAAAACAATCATCAGTGCGTCCATTTTTCTTGAGAACTTAGTGTTTTAAAATTTGGCATTTCTTAAAAGATGTCCCGTCCTTAACGGTGATAAAATGCAGTGGTGCTGTGACACAGAACTGATGAAATGTCTGAAAACGTTGCAGTCAGCACTTTGCCTTCCCTCTAGAAACAGTGAGACAGCAGTTTGATGTCTGCATCAGCTCAAACACCTGCTGTCTGTTTACATCACACACAGACAGTGATGAGACTGTTTGTGCACGGTGCTGTGGATGAGGGACTCCCACACAGACGAGCATGAAATCATCCTCTACTTTAATTATAATCCTTTAGTTACAGCCTGTAATTATTACATATGGCATCAGCAGTGAGTGACTGGGCACATCCCAACTACGTAATATGAGAAATGTTACTAACAATAAAAAGTGGATAAATAGTGTATAACTTTAAAAAGGTAACTCAAGTTCATGCTCAGTAATCTGATTTATCTACCTGAATCATTGTGCTCAGTTTGGAGTATAAGGTCTGTTGTAGAGTCTCAAGTTTTTCCCCGTAGTCTGAAGTTATTTCATTCATCATCAGAACACACAGAAATCTATATTTTAGGTACGTTTGTGTACAAAAAGTTGTACAGGTTAAGTGTGAATGTGTTAAATTATGGCACATTAGAGTGATTTCTTTGAGAACTTGCTCTTGGTCGTTGCACCTACACTGTGGAAGAGGTAATGTTCAGAAAGTGTTGCACAGTTGAGCAGCACAAACACTAAACCTCTCTCTGAACTCAAACCCTTTCCTTGTGACAGACTAAAGTCTGTGCTGTGGCGCTGGTGGGGTTAAAGTGTATGTGACATCATCTTCCTACTCTGCATAAAATGTTACAAGATATATCTAAAAAAACTAAGTCTGGTCCTCTGGACATTAAAAAAAACAAAACGAAGCAAAACAAATTGTAGAAACGTTTCGTCTTTCGTCCCAAAGACTTCTGCTGTTACAAGATATATATCTTGTATCATTCAACTATGTTCGTTTTTGCAAGCAAAATGATAAATCAATTAAATTTTGATTTAAAAGTGATTTTAAACTTTGCCCCGTGTTTATTCACGGGAAATCCGATTACACGCGAATGGAACATCTGTGATGTAGGAGAAGGAACCTCAGTTTGTAGCTGCAATGAAAACATATTAATTCTCTGCCAGATCACCTATTTTTTTTGTATAACTTGAGAAATGCCACATTTGGGTGTTCTAATATCATCAGTGAACAAGTGAGCCTTTTCACGTTCCCAAAAGATGAAATACTTCGTCAAGTATGAAATAAATAAAGCTGCCCCCCCTCGGAGCTCCCTCGCTTCCTGAAAAGTTAAGACTCAAATAAATACGGTGCAGATCTAAATTAGAACCTATTGTTTCTTGTTCATCTAACTTTCTGCTTCCCAAACTGAAGACAAATCGCTCAAATCTTCACTTAGATTGATAAATTAGTCTGTTTATTTATTGTCCTCCATGAATATGTAAAAGGGGCGTTCTAAAGACGTTCCTTCTCCTACGTCACAGATGTTGCATTCACGTGTAGTCGGATGTCCCGTGAAGGAACACGGTTTTTAATTTTAAACTCTGATTGAAAGGACTTTTCATTAATATACTGTATCATAGTTGAATGTTACAAGATATTTATCTTGTAACATTTTATGCAGAGTAGGAAGATGATGTCAGACACTTTAATGTCTGTGGCAGGAAGGACTTCCTGTGTTTAGCTCTTTAAGATCAAAGTTCTGTTGGACGTTGTGATGTCTCTGTTGACAAAGTGGAGACATTCTTGTGAAGGGTCCATGTTTCCCCTGCGCTGCTCCTACAGTCACTGCTGTCTTGTGGTGTCATGATGTGAGAGAGTCAGGGGGTGTAGAGGTCGTGATGGAGGCAGCCATCAGTCTTTACAGACAACGTGTCCTTCACAAACATCCAGTGATGTGCTGCTGCTTCCTGAAGGACTTCTACTGACGTGTTGGTGACAAGTCCAGTTCTTGTGTCACATGTCATGCGCGTAGGCAAGGGGGGTTCGGGGGGTTCGAACGAACCGCCCACTTTTAAAGAAGAAGTTGACAATGCTAAACTAATGTGGCTGGATAGCTCAACTGATAAAGCGTCTGCCTTCAGTCCCAAAGCTCGTGGGATCAAGTCCCGCATGGTACAACGTTTTTTTTTTTTTTATTCATTCCAAATTAAAAAAGCACAAGAAAACTATTTACAAAACAGCAAGGAATAAAACAATGCATTAAATGAAAGGAATCAGACGAAGAAAATAATCTTATCTGCCCCTTCTCAAACTATTTTTTTTTTCAAACACTCGATTCAAACAACTAATTTTACATTTGTCTTTTATTGGATAAAAAAAGTAGTTAATATGCCTGTGAAGAAAGAAGAATGTGTTAACCACAGGCTGTGGTTAACACATTCTTCTTTTTTTATCCAATAAAAGAGTGTTTGAAAAAAAAAATAGTTTGAGAAGGGGCAGATAAGATTATTTTCTTCGTCTGATTCCTTTCATTTAATGCATTGTTTTATTCCTTGCTGTTTTGTAAATAGTTTTCTTGTGCTTTTTTAATCCGGAATGAATAAAAAAAAAAAAACGTTGTACTATGCGGGACTTGATCCCACAAGCTTTGGGACTGAAGGCAGACGCTTTATCAGTTGAGCTATCCAGCCACATTAGTTTAGCATTGTCAACTTCTCCTTTAAAACGAACCGCCCCCCACAAAATTCTGGCTACGCCCATGCATGTGACTGTCTGGTGAAGCGACTCCATGTTGTTCACCTCAGCTGTCAATATGTGAAACTATTGATCTGTAGGGAGAGCACACACTGATCAGACAGCTGATCAGCTGATTGGCTGAGGTACTACAACACAGGAAGTGACACGACAGCGGAGCCTGGAGCCGCTCTCTGTTGAACGACGTTATTTTATTTGAAACTGGACAATAAACTTTAATCTCATCTGAGTGGGAAAAAAAATCACATTTAATCTGTGAAAAAGATAAAGGGAGGAAATGTTTTTATTTATTTTATGTTTAAATAAATCCATCCAATCCATCCCGTCCGTCCGTCCGTCCGTCCATCCATCCATCCATCCTCTTTACTAGGTTCTTTCTTTTTGGGACACTGGTGCCCATTTCCAACAATCACTGTGTAAGAAGTGGGGGACACCCTGGACAGGTCTCAGTCCATCACAGGGACACATGGAGACAAATGAGACAACCATTCAGTCTCTTTCTGGACGTTCCTTTTCATCAAATGGTTTTGTGTAAATTTAAATCAGATTTTTCTATGTTGTTCTAAGCCGAGTGTTTGCGTCAGAGGTTAAATGAATAAACAGACTCAGAAAGGACTTGTCCTGAAAGACTTGTCCAGAAAGAACTTGTCCTGAAAGGACTTGTCCTGAAAGACTTGTCCAGAAAGGACTTGTCCTGAAAGACTTGTCCAGAAAGGACTTGTCCTGAAAGACTTGTCCTGAAACTGACTTCATGTTGAGCACACGTCCTCGTCAGCTCACTCCTGTCAGTGATTCCTGTGTGAATGTGAAGAGGCTTCTCTCAGTCGTTAAAGTGCAGAGGAACGATGACGTTAATTAAAACTCAGAATTCTTTGTGGAGAAGTATTTTTTTGTGTAAACTCTTTGAATTTGCACCATTTGTTGTATTTCACGACAACATTTTCTCATGTCTGGTTTCAAACAGTTAACTCTGTAATTCAGTCTGGGAGACTGGTTCCAGTCAAACAAACCAGAAACCATCATAAACAGCGTCTTGGTCTCTTCACACACCTCTGCCTTTGTCCAGGTCTTTGTGTCTTATGATGCATGGATCTTTTCAGAACTTACTTTTTCATTCTTTGGATGCTTGTAAAGTTTCATATTATTCATATTATTGTCGTGTTTTGTTTCCTGTAGTCATTTCCATCACGTTGTTTTCTGGAGACAGCCTGTTCTTTAAGGTTCCTCCTGATGGAGCTTCTTCTTCTTATAAAGTCAAAGTCAACTTTATTGTCAGATCTGCAATATGTACTGTACAGGACATACACAGGACCGAAATTGCGTTTCTCTCAGTCCCTCGGTGCAACAGTAAACATCTAAACATTGAAACACTGAAACATATAATAATAGACATAAGCATAAAATAGTAAAACTAACACTGTCCTGAGTTTTTGCATAGTGGTATAAGAGTATGAAAATTTACACCAACTCTAAAACTAAAACTAAAACATTAAACATTTAATGAACATAATACTGTCCTGAGTTTTTGCATACTAGTATAAAAAAAGAGTATAAAAAGTATAACTAAAATAAACTAAAGGTTTCTAGCATTGACATTTGCAAAGTGGCAAAGCAGCGTATGAGTTAATGTACACAGTATATGTATGAGGTAGTAGTTGATGTTGTTATAGAGGCAAAAAGTGGCATATGCAGTAAGGCACATTGGGCATCCCTAAATAAGACCGTTCAGAGCACACTGTATATGTATCAGCAGTGGTGTAGATATTAGAGTAGTGTAAATGTAAACAGTAGTAATTAAATGTAAGCAGTAGTAATAAAAGTAAACAGTATTAATAAATGTAAACAGAGAATGTAAACAGTATTATGACTATAGGCAGTGATGTAATACAAACATTAGTGCAAGTATGAGAAGTAGTGCAAACTGTATGAGCACTGTATTACCACACTGTTTCTGCTGCTGTGTTCATGAGCGTGCACGTTTCTTCCACACGGTCATGTCAGGGCTGTGAACCTGATGGAGGCTCTGCCCCATGCAGAGATGTTCCTGGTCCTCTGCTCCCATCTGGTGGACATGCTGAGACACTTGAACAAAATGGAGTCGGGTCATCTGGACGGTTCTTCTTGGTAGAAATGACCGGACCTAATGATTTTGGATTTGTTTGGATTAGGGGTGCAGGGAAAAAAAATCATTTTTTTTAAAGAATCTAGATTCTTAGTCCTGGCGATTCAGAATCGATTCTAAAAGCCCCAAAATCGATTTTTGATAAAAAAAAAAAAAAATAAAAAAATATGAATCAATATGTTACAAAAAACTGAAGTCTGTATTTTATTTTGAGTTAAAGGTTAATGCACTATGGTAGGCTGAAGTCTGTTTACTTTTTTAAAATAAATATATATAAATATATATTGAATTATTTGTCTATGATGGACTGGAGACATGTCCAGGTGTCCCCCGCCTCTCGCACAGTGACTGCTGGACATGGACACCAGTGACCCCCATGACTCTTAAAGGAAGAAGTGGGTAAAGATGATGGATGGATGAATTATTTCTTCGTTCTTAGATTTTTCTTTTTCTTTTATTGTTTTAGAGAAATCCAGGCAACTAACCTAATACAGTACTGGTAATTTAAGTTACATAATTTTATGCATTCCTGTATAATTTGTTCATATTTTTGGTATAAATATCAAATGATGCAAAAAAATTGATGCCGTACAAAACCTAAAATTATTGTTTTAAATAAATGTTCCATTTGTTTACATTGTTGTTTATTCTTTTCAGCTTGTCAGTTACAAAACTGAAACTGAATTTATGACCATTTTAATAGAAAAATCGTTTCTGAATCAAAAATCGATTTTTAATCTAAGCGTAACACAAAAAATCGGAATCTAATCGATTCTCCAGACACTGAGAGATTCGCACCCCTAGTTTGGATGATTGATCATGATTGATCAGGACAGAAACACTTTAGAAGCGACAGACTGAACATAGATCCTTTATACAAAGATTAAATCTGTTCCACTCTTCAGGACATGTTGAACTCTCGTCTTCCATCCATCCATCCATCCATCCATCTTCTTCCGCTTATCCGGGGTCGGGTCGCGGGGGTAGCAGCCTAAGTAGGGAGGCCCAGACTTCCCTCTCCCCAGCCACTTGGAGCAGCTCCTCTGGGGGAATCCCAAGGCGTTCCCAGGCCAGCCGAGAAACATAGTCCCTCCAGCGTGTCCTGGGTCTTCCTCTGGGTCTCCTCCCGGTGGGACATGCCCGGAACACCTCACCAGGGAGGCGTCCAGGAGGCATCCTAACCAGATGCCCGAGCCACCTCAACTGGCTCCTCTCGATGTGGAGAAGCAGCGGCTCTACTCCGAGTCCCTCCCGGATGACTGAGCTTCTCACCCTATCTCTAAGGGAGAGTCCAGCCACCCTGCGGAGAAAACTCATTTCAGCCGCTTGTATCCGAGATCTTGTTCTTTCGGTCATAACCCAAAGCTCATGACCATAGATGAGGGTGGGAACGTAGATCGATCGGTAAATTGAGAGCTTTGCCTTTTGACTCAGCTCTCTCTTCACCACGACAGACCGGTACAGCGCCCGCTTCACTGCGGACGCTGCACCTATCCGCCTATCGATCTCACGCTCCAGTTTTCCCTCATTCGTGAACAAGATCCCGAGATACTTAAACTCCTCCACTTGGGGCAGGACCTCCTCCCCGACCCGGAGAGGGCATGCTACCCTTTTCCGGCTCAAGACCATGGCCTCGGATTTGGAGGAACTGATCCTCATCCCGGCCGCATCACACTCGGCTGCAAACCGCTCCAGTGAAAGTTGTAAATCACGAACTGATGAAGCCAGTAGGACCACATCATCTGCAAAAAACAGAGAAGCGATTCTAAGGTCACCAAAACGGATCCTCTCAACACCTTGGCTGCGCCTAGAAATTCTGTCCATAAAAGTTATGAACAGAATCGGTGACAAAGGGCAACCTTGGCGGAGTCCAACTCTCACCGGAAACGAGCCTGACTTACTGCCGGCAATGCGGACCAAGCTCTGACACCGGTCGTACAGGGACCTAACAGCCCTTATCAAAGGGCCTGGTACCCCATACTCCCGGAGTACCCCCCACAGAACCCCCCGAGGGACGCGGTCGAATGCCTTCTCCAAGTCCACAAAGCACATGTAAACTGGTTGGGCAAACTCCCACGCACCCTCCAGGACCCTGCTGAGGGTGTAGAGCTGGTCCAGTGTTCCACGACCAGGACGAAAACCACACTGCTCCTCCTGAATCCGAGGTTCGACTATCCGACGGACCCTCCTCTCCAGAACCCCTGAATAGACCTTACCAGGGAGGCTTAATGGTGTGGTCACACCGAGCAGCGTTTTTACCTCCGAAAACGCTCCTCACGCACGGAAGTGGACGCGCTACCCAGTGTTGTCCAAACTGTAGTGTTGCGGCGGCTTCGTTGCTGTGGCGACGGGGTGTGGGAGGAGCTTACCGGTATACAGAGTGCACTCCGCCAGGCGAGGAGCCTTTTATTTCCGTCTCTGTCGAGCAGACTTGACTGGTCGTGAAGGAATTGTCGCGAACACACAGCTACAATGAGTTTCTCTTCCATAGTCCACGAGCTCGCGAGTCTTTTCTTTTTTTTTCCCGACAAACAATACGTCACATAGTGCGCGCGCACCCTCGTTTCCGCGTCACATAGGGACTCTCCCACTGCCCCCTCTCTTCTGCCCCCCGACTCTCCCTGATTGGTTGACACACCAACCAATCAGGTGGAGTTGAGCGGCGTTTGAAAGTTTGAACCGCGAAATCTTCAACATGTTGAATGCTCGGTTTGGAGGTGGAAGCCGGTTCACGTGCACGAAAAAACGCTACTCAGCACGCTCAACACGCACGCGACCTGACGCCAGACGCCAGGAGGTGCCTGAGTGCGTCCACCATTGACTTTACATGGAGGCTGGAAGCTTTGGAGGTAAAAACGCTGCTCGGTGTGACCACACCATAAGAGTGTGATCCCCCTATAGTTGGAACACACCCTACGGTCCCCCTTTTTAAATAGGGGAACCACCACCCCAGTCTGCCAATCCAAGGGAACTGCCCCCGATGTCCACGCGATATTGCAGAGTCGCGTAAGCCAACACAACCCTACAACATCCAGAGCCCTAAGGAACTCCGGGCGAATCTCATCCACCCCCGGAGCCTTGCCACCGCGGAGCTTTTTAACCACCTCGGCGACCTCAGCACCAGAGATCGGAGAACCCGACCCAAAGTCCCCAGGCTCTGCTTCCTCAGTGGAAGACGTGCCAGTAGGATTGAGGAGGTCTTCGAAGTATTCCGCCCACCGACTCACAACATCCCGAGTTGAGGTCAGCAGCACGCCACCTCCACCATAAATGGTGTTGGTCTCGTACCTCTTTCCCCCCCTGAGACGCCGGATGGTGGACCAGAATCGCCTCGAAGCCGTACGGAAGTCATTCTCCATGGCCTCTCCGAACTCCTCCCACGCCCGAGTTTTTGCCTCAGCAACCACCCGAGCCGCATGCCGCTTGGACTGCCGGTACCTATCAGCTGCTTCCGGGGTCCCACAAGCCAAAAAGGCCCAATAGGACTCCTTCTTCAGCCTGACAGCATCCCTCACTGCCGGTGTCCACCACCGGGTTCGAGGGTTGCCACCACGACAGGCACCAACAACCTTGCGGCCACAGCTCCGATAAGCTGCCTCGACAATAGAGGCGCGGAACACGGCCCACTCGGACTCCATGTCCCCCGCCTCCCTTGGAACGTGTTCAAAGCTCTCCCGGAGGTGGGAGTTAAAGCTCCGTCTTACGGGAGACTCTGCCAGACGTTCCCAGCAGACCCTCACAATACGTTTGGGTCTGCCAGGTCTGACCGGCATCCTCCCCCACCATCGGAGCCAACTCACCACCAGGTAGTGGTCAGTTGACAGCTCCGCCCCTCTCTTCACCCGAGTGTCCAAGACATGCGGCCGCAGATCAGATGAGACGACAACAAAGTCGATCATCGAACTGCGACCTAGGGTGTCCTGGTGCCAAGAGCACATATGGACACCCTTATGCTTAAACATGGTGTTCGTTATGGACAATCCATGACGAGCACAGAAGTCCAATAACAGAACACCACTCTGGTTCAGATCAGGGGGGCCGTTCCTCCCAACCACACCCCTCCAGGTCTCACTGTCATTGCCCACGTGAGCGTTGAAGTCCCCCAGTAGAACAAGGGAGTCCCCAGGAGGCGCACTCTCCAATACCCCCTCCAAGGACTCCAAAAAGGGTGGGTAGTCTGAGCTGCCGTTTGGTGCATAGGCACAAACAACAGTCAGAGCCCGTCCCCCCACACGTAGGCGAAGGGAGGCTACCCTCTCGTTCACCGGGGTGAACCCCAACGTACAGGCACCAAGATGGGGGGCAACCAGTATGCCCACTCCTGCTCGGCGCCTCTCACCAGGGGCAACTCCAGAGTGGAAGAGTGTCCAACCCCTCTCAAGGAAACTGGTTCCAGAGCCAGAGCCATGCGTTGAGGTGAGTCCGACTATTTCTAGCCGGAACCTCTCAACCTCACACACTAGCTCAGGCTCCTTCCCCACCAGAGAGGTGACATTCCATGTCCCAATGGCCAGCTTCTGTAGCCGAGGATCAGACCGCCAGGGTCCCCGCCCTCGGCCACCACCCATCTCACATTGCACCCGACCCCTTTGGCCCCTCCCACAGGTGGTGAGCCCATGGGAAGGGGGACCCACGTCTCCTCTTCGGGCTGTGCCCGGCCGGGCTCCATGGGTAAAAGCCCGGCCACCAGGCGCTCGCCAGCGTTCCCACCTCCGGGCCTGGCTCCAGAATGGGGCCCCGGTGACCCGCGTCCGGGCGAGGGAAAACTTAGTCCATTAATTGTACTCATCATAGGGGTTTTTGGGTTTTTGAAGGAACTCTCGTCTTGTGCGTTGGAAAGAAAATGTATGAATATTCAAAATCTCTTGACTTATACTCTAAATACATTTTAGTTCAAACCAAAGACGACGCTGCTCTTCAGTCATAATTCACTTCTTATCACACTAATAATGTAAAATATTCTGGTGTATTAAAAACTATACAGTAAGTAGAGTATTATTAAAAAGTAAACAGCGTGTCAGTTTTCATATTAGTGTTGGTTGAAGCTGTCTGCTGACGTTCAGCAGCTCCGGTGGTGTGAGGCCTGCTCTTCTATTTTTACCTCCACCCAACGGCCTCCATCAGGACAGCTGTCTCTACGTCTCCGTCACAAATAACTGTCCTATGAGCGCGCTGCTTCTCTGCTGTCCACTCTGTGCTCGCTCGTCGGCTTTCTTTCTGCTTCAACTGTGTTTTGGTTCCACCCTGGTCTTCTGACAACGTCTGGACACGGTCTGTGGAACTGCTTCACTTGGACACAGTCTGTGGAACTGCTTCACTCGCAGGTAGAACCAAAATGTTTCCTCACCTCTTAGTAGAAAAACTAAAGTTGAGCTTCACTGCTATATTTAGGCTTGTGTCAGCAGCTCGAGTGGATTCTAGCTGAAAGGAGATCCGGTTGGTCACTTCTTCTGATTTAGTTTGGCTCTTTAGTTCTCAGTAGGTCAGTGGGAGAACCTTCAGAGGTCTGGAGGTCCAGCCTCACCTGCGTCCATGTGTTGGAGGTTCCTGTTATGTTCCAAGGCTTTTTTCAAACGTTCAGTCTGATGAACATTAAAGACATCTTCAGATCTGATCTCACCCACAAAGAACATTCACTAAAACAGGATTGTAGTCACTTGACTGAAGCTAAAATGAGAGCATGTTGGTCTAGATGGAACCATCTCCCTGATGCTGTGGCCTCATTTCTCTTATTTATGATCTGACTTTACTGTTAAACAGTTGTTCCATGTCTAGAGATTTATTGTAACTTGTGATGAAATTAAATGTTCTGTTCACTGAAGCTCCTTCATGTGTAGATGTTACATCCATCACTTCAGGTTAGGTAAGATCTGATGGTTTTTAACTCGATTCTAATGTATTCCTGTAAGATAACAAGTGTTCTGACTCAGACTTTGAAGCAACACGTGGACTCTTGTTTCTCAGCTCTTCTCTTCCAGATGAGCTGCTGTTGAACATGTTGGTCCTCTTGCATCAGGATCATGTTTGGTCAAAGCTTCAGCTTCACGTTGACTCTTATTAAACACTGAATTATCTCAGTTTGACCAACTTTTAATAAAAAATATGACGTCTGAAACAGTAAAGAGTTCTAATTATTGTTGCCAAACATTAGACCCAGCAGCACGACGTTCCGATGTGTGATTTAAAGAAGCCAAGCTTCTGACACTGACCC